>MU089693.1:0-99164 GCA_014858505.1 Corymbia citriodora subsp. variegata
CTCACGATCGATGACATGTTTAATGACTTTAGCTATAGCTGCACACGTATGCGCCTCCTTTGGGCGCTAACCTCGGGAAGGAACCGGCCAAGGACTATGATTTCAGTGATGCAGCTCTCAAGTACATAAACCAGATGCTTATGGAGGAAGACATAGAAGAGAAGAGTATCGTGTGTCATGAGGCCTTGGCACTCGAGGCAGCCGAGAAATCATTTTATGAGGTCATTGGGGAGAGGTATCCGCCAGCTGCAGATCAGCATCCGTTACCTAATCGAACCAATGAGAGCTCGTGCGGTAGTAGCGCTAGTGTGAATAACTCGGTTGAGTCAGAGCCAAACTGTGAATCTCAAGAGCATACTGTCCTCACCCTGGTGTCTCAATCCTTCTCATCGTCAGTTGCCCAGTCATTGGACGGTGTCTGCATTGGTGTCAGTACCACTGAACATGCTGAATCTCTAGTGAGTGTCGTTTCTTTGCCTGAACAAATTGGAAGTGAGTCTGCTATGCAGTTCAAGGGCAATGGTGAAGAAGCAAGAGAGTTGCTTGCATTTGGAAATGAAATTTTAGTTGATTTGGAGATGGGTGAATTTTCCTTCAAGCAAACTGGAGAGCCTACAAGTTTGGTTCCAAATCTAGAGAATGATGAGAACTTGTTTGCAAACCAGGGAGGATACAGGGGAAAGGATGTGAAGTTAGAAGAAGGAAGGGTGAGCAAGCATAAGTGTAGGCACTATGAGCAAAGCTACAGGTTTCCATGGTGGACTTATTGCAGTCAAATTATAACTAGTTTGTTTTGAGTAACGTATTTTTTGTGATTTTTATTATTATAAAGACTATGTTGGAAGGGATGATCACGGTTCCCGGTTCTAGAGAGGGAGGTTCCGGTTCCCGGTTCCTCTTTTTTCGGAACCAGAATCGGTTCCACTTAAATGAAAAAAAAAAAAAAACTGTTGGATCCTGGAACCGGAACCGGAACTTGTGAGAGGGTAGGTTCTAGGTTCCAGATTTTGATGGGTAGGTTCCAGGTTCCAAAAAATGAGGAACCTGTACCCGATGGTAGGTTCCAGGTTCCAAGCAGAACCTGGAACCGCTCACCCCTAAATTTAACTCCGATTAACTCCTGCACAGAAGATAAAAGTGCCAAATCCTTTTTTCTCATTCGGATGATATAATAAATAATGTAGAAAAGAGAATTGTGTGACATGAGCCTATTTATAGGTTTTATTAGATGTTTATTTAAAATAACAAGATAATCTTGATTTCAATTATAGTCAATTAGGGATATGAAAAATCAAGAGAAATATATACATAATTCAAAGAGATACAGAGAATTAAGGAAAATATCCTAATTTTCTTTAATATACCGAAATATCCTAATTAACACTGACAAAGTCAAATCGACATTGCATAATAGGAGAGACTATTGTATAAAGACAGAAAAAAAACAAGGGAAAAATAAAGGCATGCATTGTACATTAGGAATTTATTTTGACATTGCACTAGAGTCAACTCGAACCATGCGCAGGCAATTGTGATATGTTGGTTTTTTTTTCATTAGGTCTAACACAAATAGCATGTCGACCCCATGTCGACCCCACCCTTCAAAGCAACGGAGAGATCTCACAGTTAGCCACAGTTCTTTTATCTCATTGTAAATATTTACTTAAGCGAGAGAACTCTCTGGAAATTCATTGCAAATAGAGAAACCTTAGATTTTTACGCTATTTTTTGCCGTTTTGTTTAGTTGACGACACTAGACTTATTCTCTCGCACCAATTCATTAGTTATTTGTTGCGGCTCCTCCTCTCTATCTTCAAAAGTATTACATTATACAATCTATTCTAACTCCTCTACCTTTAAGAAACAATTATTTGATTTCCATATAATCACATAATTACTAAAATGATTTCTCATATTAAACTATCAATTGATAAAATTTTTATTCAATGACCTTATAAAAATCATGAAATATGATAAGGAAATTGTTTTATAAAATACAGCAATCTTCTATTCATGTTTGTAAATCAACTCTTATAGATATTAAATTCTTAAAATTTTGACACTCTACCTATTTGTTTGATTTTTATAATCTTGTTAAATAGTCCAATCCAAAAACTTATACTGAAAGGTAGCGAGAGATCATATATTTATATATCCATAATCAGCATATAAACCCATAGTCAAGCAATGTCGAATATTTCAACACCTCTTATGTGGTTAGTACGACAAACGAGGTGAACGCACACGCGAAATAAACTAGGTAGAACTCAACTCTCATATTAGAAAATCTAATTCTAAAGCTTGGTGTATCTTTAAAGTATGAGGATTAACTAACATAATGCTGTACTTTATGCTTAGACTTTTCATGCTTCATTTTAATTGGCTTTGGTATGATAAATGGTGCACGGAACAAAGTTTAGGTATAGCGATCCCAATAAAATTATTGCTTTTAATGAAAGTTGAACTCGTGACCTAATTACCAAATTAATGACTCAACCTGATTACATAGCCTATGGAAAAACAATAGACCTAATTGGTTTTTTGTCAGGTTTTGCGGATATTTTCAAGATTTTTTACCTGTTAAAGCTTTGCTTTATACTCCTTTTCATTTTTTTTTGTCAATCAGACCTAATTAATGACTCAACCTGGTTACATTGCCTATGGAAAACAATTGGTTTAAACATCAGACTCGGGTGGAGCTCCTCACTATCTAAGTCAACGAGTCTCACCAAGCCCCTATAATCAATAAAAGAATCATAGAAGTGTCTCTATGTAGCTTTTACTTTTAGTCGTGCGAGCATAATTTGAACAATGTCGGATATATTAAAAGATTTCAATGACGCCTAGCTCGACACTATGATGCTGTTCTTCACGGCTTGTAGATCGGATAAATTTCATTTGAGTGAAACCTACAAAAAATGTGAATGGACAATGAGCATACACCCAATGTATGTAACAAAATTTTCCCATTGTCTAGGGTCTGTCGGTCTCGTTTGATCATCCAGAAGTAGCTTTATTTCAGTATTTTTCAATGAATTTCAATTGTCTTTTATTTTACTGATCTTGTAGAGAGTGAGTGATATATATTGCAACTTGTATTGATAACCGCATTTCTTGTCAATGGATGTATTATAATATCAAATATGTCTAACATGAAACATCTCGACAATATCCATAGGAATATGCACCAACTATGAACCAATGATTAATATCATAGTTAAAATGAATGGGAGTAAGACAATATCGTGGTAGTTCCGTCCATTTATAATCATTGTCATATGGCTGATAAAATAGAATAATCCTTAGCAAATTTCTTTTTGGCTAACACATGACAACATATGTATGCAGAGTTTCGATGCCCTCACATCTTCGATTTACTGATTGAGATCTTGCAAAATTAGAAGCAAACTTGCACTGATATGTTACTCGTTGAGAGATTGACACCTTATCACTAGGTTCATCAAACGGCTCAAGTTAATTTCCTATTTTTCTTTCCATTTTTTCCTTCCCCTCTTTTCCCTTTTTGTTTCCTTCCTCTTCTGATCCACGGACAAAATATGCCCGAAAACAAATAAATAGAGCACCCACGAGCAATTATGAACCACGTCCCGTGTCGCGCCTCCGTCGGAGCCTTACTCCGCAGCCCCGACATGGCCCCCACCCATGCCAACAAGGCCCGTCATTCCCCCCAACCCCAAAAATAAAATAAAAAAATCCCTTGCTCTTTCTTTCTCTCTCTGCCGAACTCGTGGCTAGGCTCATGAGATCATATGTCAGATTGCACACCTACGTCACGAGTCAAGATCTAACAATTGGCAAGATGCTACGACACAGGTGCTGCAGGGCACCGGTGAGGTGGACGGCTGGTGAGAGAGAGAGAGAGGGGTAGGGAGCTATTACGGTTCTGGTTCTTAATTTTTTGGGATCATAACAAAAATCATGAATTTTGACTCAATAGACAGTACAATCTCTAAATTTTTGATTTGTTTAATGTGATCCCCGAACTTTAACATAATATTCAATGTAATTCATAAAATTTTAATTTATTCAATATGATCCATGAGCTTTTGATGTATGTTTAATATAGTTGTATGAAAATGTTCAACGTAATATTTCCATTAATTAGAAATTATGGATAATACTGGATATTTTTTTATAGCTTGGGAACTAAATTGAACATGTATTAAAAGTTTAAAGACCACAATACATATTAAATTAAAACTCAAGGATCCCGTTCAATAAATAAAAATTTAATAAATCATTTACGTCATTTCCCCTAGTTTTTTCCTTTGTTTCAAATGGTAAAAGTTATTATCTTAAGCTTAGAGAATCCCAATCACTAAAATAAAGTCTCCCTTAAGCCTTTTGGAGCTTGCGAATTGCGATTATATTTACTCAAGTAAACACACGGCAAACAAAAGTTCCCCAACCGACAATTTGGTTTGTTTTATTCTGAAAAAGAGAAGTGGACTTGGTTCATAAATGTTAATCAACGCATTTTGATTACATGCCGACACATTCATTTATCCCACCACTTTGTGCTTTTTCCGGCGTCAAATTAGAATTTAGCCACCCCAAGCTTCGGAAGTTTGGTAATCGAGTAAATTAGTGCTAAGAAAAAGTTCTAAGTATTGAACCAAGTTAAATAAGAACACATATTAGCCACCTTTTACAACGTATTAAATATTGTCCTTTTCGAGGAAACCGTTTATTTGAAGTCTAAAATGTTGTCATGAAGCTTATGTGGAGAAAAAGCAAATCCCACTCCAATGCTCTTCCTTACAAATAATTTAATTTTGTGCTTGAAATAAATGATTTAAAGTATTATAGCATTATCCTATGTAACTGGACCACTGGATTTGATTGGGTTTTATACATGTGATTTTTCTCCACCTAATAACTTGTGTATTTGGATTGGCTGGTTAATGTGGTATCGGAACCAAAGCCTCGGAGACCTTCTTGCCCCATGTTTATATCATGCATGTGTGGCTCTACGCTATTTGATTCACATGCCTTCTTCCATGTAGTATTAATCCAACATTGCTTGAACACTGGATTTGACAGGACTTTATTTACATATAGTCTTCTTTAACGGATGTAAGGATTTAAGCTAATGATCAATACTTTAATACGTTGTTAGAAAACCATATACCGTTAAAACTTGAACCTATGTAACCAAATTATGTTTTTTCACAATCTAGGCACTATCCATAAAATGGGCGAGTTAGATTAAAAATGGTCCAAACCAAACAGAACCACTTCCATAAAATGCAAATTTAGTTACTCATATCTGACTCGATCTAAACCTATTTCATATCCGATTCAACTCATATTACTAAAAGGACTTTCATATGTAACCAAATATAGGAAAATTTATACCTAAACTAAGGTGAAAGCATGGAGTGAGTGAGCGAGAAATCTAGTGAGGGTGAGAGAGAATGAAAAGAGAGTCATAGAGGTGGATTAAGTCTAAGTAACTTATAAATTCATTTAACTCCAATACTATGTTGGGCTTTACCATTCTAAATCCTTGTTGAATATAACTATCTCATATAACAACTCTAACCCATCATAACTGGGTTGAGAAATTGGTTTATAACACATTTTAACATGTCTAAAAATAACTATAGAGGTCCCAACTATCATGGAGGCTTACTAAACACCTTACAAGTCCTCGAATCAATTAGGTTTGAGCCTTTGATTTAGACATAAAACACTCTATAAACCCTATAATCCAATTAATTTCAAACCTTTGCCCTATTCAAATGGTATTGACCCCATCAACTACGCCAATCATTGATTCATTGTGGGGGAGGGGAGAGGAACAATGACAAAATTTGGCACATTTTTAGACGAAATTGTGGAGAAGAACAACAAGAATGCTGTGACTTTCGTACGGCACTCATTTGAGTGCCATAACTTTTTTACTCACTTAAGTGCCATATCGGAGTAAAATTAATCACTTGAGTGTCAATTCCTACAAATTATTCTACATGAATTTATTTTTATTTTTTTCTTTTTATTATGGCCAGCACACTGACTGCAAAATCCTAGCCACCTTACCCTCAACCACAAAAGCCTTGGGCAAGGTGGCGTCGTCGACAGTTGCCTAGAGTTGGTGACAACCTTCGTAGCTTTGCCTAATGCCTATGAGGCTATGATCCCCTCACCTAGGGCCTTTGCGACCAGATCTCTTGCCGACCCTAAAAAAAAAGAAATAAAAGGAATAATAATAATAATAATAATAATAATAATAATAATAAATATTATCCACGTTAGCATCGGTGAAGCCACGTAAAATGACCAACGTCCACGTCGGATTTTTGATGAGGTGAATCGCCAATGGAATTCAAGTGATTGATTTTCAAATTCCTAATATTCAAATGAGTGAATAAAATAATGACATTAAAGTGAATATCGTATGAAAGTTATGGTACTTATGCTATTCTTAACTCTGAAATTGTAGTTATACTTGATTCATTTATCGTGCCAAAATATTTTTCATAGAAATGATTGTATTAGATTGATAAAGCATCATCACAATAGGCAATTAGCACGAAGAAATTGGGCCAAAGCTACAAAATTTCATCACGATAGCATAGTTTCTTTTGTTGGGATTGCAATCCTTTTTTTTTCCTGAATTGCAATCCATTTAATCACTATTAAAAATGGGGCACTGTTTGGGTACCTCAGATCCAACCACGCCACCATTACCATGTCCATCACTTGATTGGCCATGGTACCATTCGCATGCTTAACTTTGTAGCAAATCACATATACACCATGCATATGTATCTTTTCATTTTTCTCCGCTTGGAATATAATTAAGGGGTAAATTACAATTAAATACCTAACACTCAAATGAAAGTAAAATAAAATCCTAAATATTTTCAATTTGTGCTATCAAGTTTTCAAACTTAGCCAAAAATTACAGTTAAATACCTCCGTTGAATTCATTCAATTTGACAGACGGAAAGAACTGATGTAAGTTTTTAAAAATATTTTGAATAGATATAGTGCCAAGTGGCAGCATCCACGTGAAGGCAAATAATCAAAGATTGAAATAAAAAAGGGGAAAGAAGAGCAAAAAAAAAGATAAAATAGCACCCAGCGATTAACTAGTGATTAACTAGAATGAAGCGGCCTCATGGGGAGGAGGGGAGGGTATGCAAGCAAGGCCCTCGCCTAGATCATGCCCATTGCAAGCCCTTGTGCGGTGGTATTATTAGGATACACGTGTGAGTTGTGTTAGAAAAGTAGTCCCACATCGGAGAATTGATGTAGTATGGAGTAGTTAATATATCCTAATTGGTCCATGACTCACTAGTTTAAGCTTTTGAGTTGAGATAAGTTTAACTAGATATATTTATGGGTTCGGGCTTGGATTTCTCCCTTGAAGATCTCCCTAGGTGAAGATATTAGGTTTCACCACTACTCCATGAGGGTAGTCACGTGGGTTGACCTACCCTCAAGTTGTGGCGCCATCACCATGCAAGGATGGTTGGCCCTCACACTGGGGAGGGTTGCTATCTTGCTAGTCCTTGTCGATGCTTAGGCAAGGGTCAATGTCTGCCAGCGAATGTGGGCAGTGAGGGCTATTGTTCCAGTTCTATGTTTTCTATTTTAATCCATCGGACTAATACTAACATGGCCCCTCTTGACATCAAATAATTATCTTTTGTGTAAGGGTGGTCAATTTCAAGTCTGGTCAATTTCCATCATGAAACTTGAAATCTGACCAAACATGGTTGATTTGTAGTTGGTGAAATTGGGAATCAACCTTGAAATTAGATCAAACCGATCGGATCTAGTTCTATGATCAACTCAGGACTGGCTTCTTCTTCTTCTTTTTAGTTCTTCTATTCAAAAGAACTATTTTGACAATATAAGCATTATCTATCCTCGCAGTCAAGATCAAGTTGCAAAGTAAACTCATAGCAATCATTTGATCTAAAAGGGCAAGCATGAAGATCCTGATTGACAAGGATAAAACATTGTCTACCTAAAATTAAACAATTAGAATCAGGCAAGAGCCAATCACATTATTTTGCTAAAAGAAATCCAGACAATATCTGGCACATAAAAAACTAGCCAGTGCTTCTGCTTGTTATTTAGGAATCAACTAATATAGGTGTACACTTCCCACGTTTGCAGAAATTGAACAACTTGCAGCAGTAAAAGACCACCAGCGCTACAAATCATACATAGAAAATGAAGTACAATGGAAATCAGAGAGAGAGAAAGAAGAAGAAGAGAACGGGACCAATTTTGCTGGTCCAGTTCCACACAAAAAACGAGACTAATTATGATCGTTTCCAATTTGTAGAATCAGGAGACGAACAAATTCCCGTGGGAACCAACTAGAAGCAGCCAGTTTGATCAGGCTCTCGAGTTGACCTCGCACCAGTTCTTACCCTCATTCATGTGGTCTTGAAAAATGTTAAAAAGTGCCACCTTAACATTTTTTGTTAGTGGGCAGCCTTATAGAGTTACTGACTGCAGTTTTTGGTCAAGTTGCAGTATTTAATTGCACAAACTTAAAATTTTACAACTAAATTTCCTTTTCTTTGCATGTTTTCGAATTTTGACTGCATTTATCCATAATAATAACTTAGATTGATGTCGTTTTTGGAGGAAATATGCAATCTGTCTTCCAACTCCATTTTTAACCCAACCAAGAAGAAGCTCTATTTTTAATTTATGGTCAATACCATTTCAAACTAGTATACTTGTAATAAATTTAGCTCAAACTAATTTTTTGACTATCAAAAACCACAAATTAGTATACCTGTGACAAATTTACCTTTAGTTAGTTTTTATTGAATTTTAACATTAAATTACTGAATTGAATGATCACATAGCAGTTGAGTAGTGTACCAGTTATAGGGTTTTACCTTCTATTTTACTAGTTTGTAGTTTTTTGTAATATTATTCAAATTAAATGAAAACTAATAGAAATTAAATTTATCACAAATATATAAGTTCGAGATTTATAATGATAAAAAAATTAGTCTAAAATAAATTTATCATAAGTGTGGTAATTTAGGGTTTTTGATAGTCATAAAATATGAGTTTTTCATGCTATTAATTATTTAATTTAATATTTTCCCAATTGGATGGTGTCTTAAAGTATGTGATGACACTGAAGGACGTACGGACTGCCATATTTTTTCTACGCATGCAGAGGCATCATGTTTAGTGGATACTCAATCCACAACCAATGATACTTCATGATGCCCCCCTTTTCTGACCAAATATATAGAATAGATTAACGCATCTAAAGTATAATTGCAGAAGATAATGCGTAAATAGTTATGTGAAAAAGGACCCTTATAATATTGGGTCATCTCTATTTGATTTTTTCTCACTTGGGACTAACCTTTGCTAATGGTCTGGTTGTGCTTATTCTTTATTTACCCAATGTGAAAGCAAGGTGATGTTGCCATCCCATGGACTTTAAATTTATCATCAGGTGGTCCTGGTTTTCAAGTACGTGTCTATTAAATTCGGATGATGACAAACCCTAGAACAAAAATATATGCGCAGGTTCATATTTGATAACCATACCTGGCTCCACTACCATAATCTTCTTCAAGTTGTCAAGATTCAAAAGCTCAAAGTTAAAAGAAAATGCCAACACAGTTGATCAATGGCATCTATACTAATGTTTCACTACTATAAGTCCACTTATGAAAAACAAATTACATGTAGCACTTTTGCCATGCCCACAAACTCCATGAACAACTTCACATGGAAACCCTACTGTGGCAATTTGCTTAAGCATGTATATTATGTTAGTGAAGACTTGGTGTGAAGCCTTGGAGCTTACGTTGAAAGAACAAAAGGGCCGGGGCTGGAGTGAGTTGAGGGTAGACCAAGTAAGTGAGAGAATGTTTCATTTATTTCATTTTCATCATCTTCCGAGAGGAGTAGCGTAGTCAAATTCAAAGATACGATAAAGAAAGCAGAGCATTATCTCATGCTCCCTGGGACGCTATTCGCAAATAGAAGAAGGTGGCGATCGTATTGTTCGATCGGCCACTACTTGTTACTTCAATGATGTTGTGGATCAGGACCTCCAGGACCAGGCCTCGTAAACTCGTAACGGCTTCCTTGTTCCTCATCTGCCTTTCCATAGTCTTCACGTAATGCTCGAACCACCCTACTAAGTGTCTTCCCTCGGATCACAATGTGGGGAGCTTGTGCGCAGGAGCTCGGAAGTGTGAGCGATATCAGCATTAGGCACAAACAGATCTTGAATATACTCATTGCCATTTGATTTTCTTTGAAGATGGCTAAGTTCTTGGGTTCCTGGGGAGCTAAGAGTTGGGACATCCTATATATAGCCTTAAGGGTAGTTAAATCGTCATATTTCTAATGATCAATGTAGGTATGCGAAAAGTAAATCTTAGTGACTTGTCTGTTTTGTTCTTGGTGTTAAAATCATTGGATTGGACATTGCTTTATTTGAATCTTTTACACCATGGCTGATGATACATTGTCGCGTATCGTCCAAATTGAATAAAACATCATGGGATTTCGTGTGGAGGAGAAGCTTTGTTGCTCAAACTCTCTTCTATTGGGACAAGAACCGTTAGTGATCTATGACTACTAGTGTACACCCAAATAAATAAATAAAAAATGAAATAGATGAACAGAGGGTTTAGTTGGTTAACTGAGTTCTGTTGATGTGATTGACATGGTTATTGATAAATGCATGATGTGATTGTTGACAATTATAGAACTAGCCTACCAATAACCAATGTGTGTGGCTCTTGACAACCATACCAACAACTATCAGTGAGCCAGAGTGCACTCAATTGAGGAAGATTGGTCGATGAATGTGCTTCAAGTCATTAAAAGATTGACATGAATATCGACATCTATGAAGAGGAATCGACAACTTTGTGAAATCGACACGGTCAAATAGCTGAGAGGTGTTCAATAAAGTTCATCGATGGAGCAAGCAAAGACTTGGCTATCCTAAAATTTGGCCAAGTATTGAAAGCAAGGGGATGACATGAGGACAAGAATATCATTTGATGGCAACGATACCAAGCAATGGTTAGCCTAGCGGCCTTGGAAGTTATAACCGATTGTGTATGAGATCAACGTGCAAATGGGAGGCATGAAATTTCGGCAGTGCAGTTGTAACCATATTTAGACTGATAATTGCTAGTAGATGGTTGTAATTAATGATATATATATGGCGGCATGTAATTATGGAGGAAAATCAACTCAGTTTATCAATAATATTGTCTTGTCAGTTTCCATCATTTACAGTCTTTTATCTCCGAATCTGCAATTGATCTTTGTTGCAACGTCAAGTGAGTTTTTATCCAAAATCAACATTAAACTTATTTCATAAAAAAACCGAAAATAACTCTTTGGTGAAGGATTTTTCACTATTTGAGTCGATACACATCTTTAGTGAAACATCTTTTGTCACGCCCGGTAAGATCATTCTAATTCGATTTAAGAAATTGTAATGGCAAGGACAAAGAATGAACAAGATTATGACAATGGCGTTGGCAACAACTAGTCACCGCATAATGGCAAAGAGAATGCTATGTGTTCCGAATCGTCAACCGCATCGCATTGTCTGTGAAAATTTTGCAAAGGCCTAAAACATTTAACTAGGGTCACTATAACTCAAATTTCGTTGGACTTGTTACTGGAAATAACCAATTTAACAGTAGTAAAAAAATGTCAATTACAATAATAATTTGGCAAATCAAAATGTCAGTCAGTAGGACCAATGTCGAATGTTGATAATGTAAGGCCATTTGGTGTGTCAATTCCGCCAAATGTAGGAAATAATCCTTATAGGGGGAATCAGCTGTTTCATCTCAACGTGGATAATCAGGCTAGATCCCCATCTTCGCCTAGGGGTAGGATGGTCGACTTTATCGACAATGGACAGAGAAGTGGTTGATGTGTTATTACCACATTTGGGAGCCAGGCGCCCATTACATCCGGAACGGTTCAACAAGTTACCTCATCCCTGGGGATTTAAAACTTCGGACTTTGTGGTTTCTACCGGTGAGGATGATCAATCGACGGTTGAACATGTTGGTTGATTCTTGACTAGTGTGGTATGGCATGTACAAATGAATTCCTAAGACTTGAATTATTTGCTTTGTCTTTATGAACTTTCACTTGATATACTAATTTGCTAACTAAGGATTTGCATGGTAATGCTCTCGGAAACAACTGTTTCTATTCTTTTGTTCCCGGGAGCGGATTTGGAACATAAATGCGTTTGGTAAATTTTTTGTTTTCGGGAACAAATTTGTTCCCCGGAACAGGTTTGGAGTAAAATCCAAAAACATAAAAAAGTTGCTTCTCGCTCCTAGGAATAATTCTGAGAATCAATTTTTTTTTCTCTCTCTTTTCTCTCTTCTCTTTTTTTCCCTTCCCTTTCTTCTTCTTCTTTTTCTTCCTACTGCCACCCCATCACCGCCCCTAAGTTGCCCTTGAGTTGCCGTCGGCGCCTCGCCAGGCCAGGGCGAGGTCCAGCAAGCTCGTTGGAGCCTCGCCCAGGCGGCGTAAGGCCGGGCAAGCCTCGCCTCACCCAAATCTGGGGAGGCGAGCCTCGCTCAACCATCGGCGAGGATCAGCCTCGCAGATCTGGGCAAGGCCGAGCCTTGCCGTGGCCGAGCGAGCCTCGCTGGTCGGCGCGAGGCTCAGCCTCTCCAGGCCAGGGCGAGGCTTGAGCCTTGCCGGTGGCGGCCAGGCGAGGCTTAGCTTCACAAATCTAGGCGAGCCCAAGCCTCGCCCAGTCGCCACCGGCAAGGCTTGGCCTCATGCCGCCTGGGTGAGGCTTGCCTAGCCCAGCAAGGCTCAGCCTCGCCTAGATCTGCGAGGCCGAGCCTCACCAATGTCCGGGTGAGGCTCTAGCGAGCTTGTCGGAGCTCGCTCTGGTCTGGGTGAGGTTCGGCAAGCTCGCCAGCCATCACCGGTGGTGGTGGCCAAGAGGAAGATGAGAGAAAAAAGAAAAAGAAAAAGGAAAAGAAAAAGAAATTATAACAAAAAATACTAAAAAATTAAAAGAATCAAAAGATTAAAATTTTTTACTAAATGCATTTTTGTTCCCGGAGTAAAAACTTTGGACAGTTACCAAACGTCTTTAAATGCTCAAAAATTGTTTCCGGGAATAGAATAGAAAAGAATTATTTTTTAGTAGAAATTGTTCTCGGGAACATAAGCGTTATCATGCAGGCCCTAATTTGTCACATAATTAGGCTAAGATAGAAAGACAAGTTCATTCTCAATTTTATCGATTGACTCCTAAGGTAATGGTGATAGATTTAGCTAGGCTATATCAATACAACACTGAATTGGTGGATCATTTCATTTCTCGATTCAAAGAGTCAAGATTCTCGATTCAAAGAGTCAAGAAATAAATGTCTCACTTCACTTTCATTAAAAGAGTTTGCCAATTTGATCATTAATGGATTAAAATATAATCTAAGAGAACGATTTGAAGGCCAAGTGTTCGTTGATTTGTTTCAATTAACTGCAATGGTGTCTGAGCATGAACATCTTTTAAACGACAGAGATAAAGAAGCCATATAAAGACTTCAAATCAAATCGAGATGAAAAAGTCAAATTTGTTGTGGCTAAGATAATGCTTAACAAACCATATGTTTGTCGAGCTTTAAAGCTTGTCGAGGTTAAATAAATTATCATGGTTAGGGCTGAAGACACCCAAGTATATTCGGTCGATATAAGTAAGTTAGATGAAACCTTTGACTTACTTTTGAAGGATGGCCTAATAAGGTTTATCGAAGGCTAAACCATTCCGAGTAAAGAAAAAATAGTAAATAAAATTATTGTAAATGGTACCACCCATGGAGCCATAACACAGATTGTTATATTATTTTCAGGTGAATAATTTAGAATGCTACTCGGCGAGGAAAAATAAAGTTTGGTGATGAGAAAGAGAAAGCAAAGATAGAACATCGTTCATGATCCACTTCCTCAAATGGTCGGCATGGTGTCAGCAAAATTCGAGAGAAAACAGCCTCAAGGAAATTTTTGTGAATGATGCCATCAAGAGATCAGTCAANAAGTTAGATGAAACCTTTGACTTACTTTTGAAGGATGGCCTAATAAGGTTTATCGAAGGCTAAACCATTCCGAGTAAAGAAAAAATAGTAAATAAAATTATTGTAAATGGTACCACCCATGGAGCCATAACACAGATTGTTATATTATTTTCAGGTGAATAATTTAGAATGCTACTCGGCGAGGAAAAATAAAGTTTGGTGATGAGAAAGAGAAAGCAAAGATGGAACATCGTTCATGATCCACTTCCTCAAATGGTCGGCATGGTGTCAGCAAAATTCGAGAGAAAACAGCCTCAAGGAAATTTTTGTGAATGATGCCATCAAGAGATCAGTCAAAACTCCAGGGACTGTGGACGGATACTCAATTATGTCCCTTCTCCAATCAATTAGATCTAATGGTCAACGGTGTTTGACGAGTTAGTTTTCCTAATAGGAGTCCGGTAAGATGGAATTCATGTTAGGCATTCAAAGCTATCCAGCGCCGACATCGCCAGAAAGATCATTGTACCAACCAGAAGGGATGACTTGGATCAGCACCCCGTGCAAGTTGATCGACCGGAATCTTCTCTAGTAAAGTCACGCCGCCTATATCATTTATGTCAAATTTCGAAAATAATCATCGTTATACGATCAACACAAGCTTCTTGCAATCTCCAACCGCGTCATGTAACGCGCGTACAAGGATAGAACTACGAATTAATTGGTAGATCCGTTAACATATGCACAATAGTCTTCATGAATCCTAGTAAAATCAGATGACACTATCACTTGATGGCACTTGAGATTACCACTGCTTAAACGATTGTTTAAGGCCGAAAATAGATTTCTGCAGCTTGCACACTCAGTGCTCTTGGGTTTTTTCAACAAATCGAATCAAGTGTTCCTAGTAAATTTCTTTGTTCTGTTCACCAATCTGGAAAAGCAATTTTAACATCCAGACGTGCTCTTATGTTTAATTTAAGGCCAATGGAGGTGAATATCACCATCAACGAAAAAGGTATTTTCAAAATTAGTACCCTCTCGTTGCACTTAAACCTTTTGTCACCAACAGAGTCTTGTATCTTTTAATTGACCCATCATCCTTTATTTTAATTTTGAGAACCCGTATGATCCAAATGGCTCTACACCCGGGCGATAAGTCAATTAACCCCCAAACTTCCCTCATTTTGATAGGTTCCATATGTTTTTACAGATGTCCAAAATTGCATAAAAATAAAAAAAAGATGTTGAAAAGCTTTTTTCATGACTCTTTTTTTTTGTGATATGAGTTTCATTGCACAAAATGAACTCTGCAAAAAGATATAACTCTCGAAATTTTCATCCTTTTCAAGTTTGGGTCCAATTTTCTCGCTAATTGTTTGAGCAGAATAACTCAAACGTTCCAGAAGAGATCAAGGTCATTTTAGCCACAACATATATGAAAATCGTACAAAAACAACAAGACCATTTGCTCCATGTAATAATTGTGTTTTCGGTCAAAAGTGTAATCACGCACTTCGACTAGCACACTTATTGCTACGGCCAAATATGCTCGTTGATCTTACGCTTTTCTTGCAACTCTCTTTGAGGATATCTGTGTTTCTCTGTATATCACGCGCATGCACTCGAGCGCTCACTTATTCTCTTTGTTGCTGTCGACACCCCATGCACGCTATCCTATCTCACATACTTGTTACATGTCCACCCCCCACTATTGTTCGTATATATTGAGTGTGTTTTCACAAGGAGAAGTTGATCTTCTTGGAAAAAAAAGCTGCTCCTTCTTCAAAGCTTGTGAATTGGGCTTGGCCCAAGCCTATTATGGGTGGCCCAATCTCAAGGACACTTTAGGTTCTTATTTTCTCAAATAAAAGGCCGAAGTAAACCTTATTTTAAATAAGAGCCTGAATAAGAACCTGAAATGGCTATGTTAGTTTCAAACACACACCTAACTCACTTGCTGATAAGGGCATTTTCATCCTTTACTTTTTAAAACAAAATTCCTTTTTTCTTTTTCTTGTATTAAATGAAAAAATTTTAAAAAAGGAAGTGGAATGGAAAATGGTGAGGGCTCTGCAAGCTCTTGTCGCCACCACCCCACCTTTACGAGAAAGGGTCGGTGATGATAGGGATGGACGGCTAAAGGTCAGTGAGGGTCATTGACCACCACCTTCACCAGGAAGGGCTAGTGATGACGAGGGATGGGCACCAAGGGAGGGCCAGCTAAGGGCTGATGAGGGTTGTTGGGCCTCGACCAATGGTTGACGACCCTTGCCAACCACAAGCGAGGGCCATGACCAAGTGGCAGTCGTCAACCAGATCTAGGTGAGGGCCAACGACCCTCACCTGATCTAGGTGGGGGCCATGACCTTTGCCTAGATTTGGGTGAGGACTCATCGACCACTAGCTAAGGCCCAACGACCCTCACTGGTTTGTCTTGGTAAAGGTTGGGTAGCAATGGTGGCGGCAAGAGCTTGTAGGGCCCCTGCTAGCCTTCCCCTAATTTTTTTTCAATTAATAAAAAATAAGAAAAAAAAGGGAAAAAAATTCGAAAAACAAAGGACGAAAATGCCCTTATCAGCTAGTGAGTTATGCCCTTCTTTAAAATCGACATGGCCATTTTACGTCTTTATTTGAAACAAAATTTACTTTCGGCCTTTATTAGAAAAAAATTGAGAGCACTTCAAGACCATATTTGAGACAAAATCCACTTTTGGCCCTTTTTTAAGAAAAAGAGAACACTTTGAGTCCTTGTTTATAATTTTCCCATAATTGAATTATTGAAAAACCTTGATAATAAGAAAAGAAAAGAAAAGCAGATGACACAAGATAAAATTTGAAAGTTTAAAAGAAAGTGGAAATTAAAGAAGTTACAATGAGGATAAAATAGTCATTTTCTGGGGTGGCCACTCTAGAATCTTCCCCATGATAGGTTGTATAGATGAATATTGAAATCGATAAAATTAACTCCTTTTAACTCATGCAATGAAGAAGTGCTTGATCCTCACCCAAAGGAGATAAGAAATAATGCTAAAAAGAGAAGTGTGTAATTTTTGTATATTTCTATATGTTATAATGGAGAGTATTTGATCATATTTATAGTTTTAATTACATCACTATCTAAGGTAATAAGATGATCATGATATTAATTATAATCAATCACGGATATGCACATCTATAGAGATATATGTATAATCCTGATAGATATAGAGAACCAAGGAAAATATCCTAATTATTTGTAATATAGAGAAATATCTTAATTATCTCAGACAAGATCAAATCCACATTGCATGATAGGAGGGACTATTATATAAATACGAAAAATGGAACAAGGGAAAAATAAAAGCATGCATTGTACAATAAGAATTTACTATTACATAGAATTAGAGTCAATCCATGCAATGTGCGTGCGAGTGTAATTCGATGGCTGTGCATGAATAGAAAGTCGTAGAAGCTGAGCGGCTGATGGCTAGAAGGTGTATGATAATGCAGAAGTGATTTTAGCGGAAGTAACCACCCATTAACAAAAAAGCTGCCTGGTCAAATGTGTAAATTACCATTTCAGATCTTGCTATTATTAAAAATATATAAACCTTAAGGGTCTTGTAGCAATTTTGGGGGGGTGGATAGAATTTTCCGCTGTAATTTAAAGTTAAATTTCTCTGGTCCCGATCAAGAAATTCTTGCCTAGATTCGAATTTACAGATTAAGTGCAATCAAAGCTTTTGACTTTTATAAATCACATCAAATTCACGTGCATCTCATATGATTAAAAAATATGATTGATCCCTGTTGACCAAGATCCAGGAAAGATTACACCTGTCGGCCGGACCCTTTCACCGTAAGGGAGTCATCTCAAAGTTGGCAACGGTTGTTCTGTCTCTCAATAGTCGGTTATTCACTTAAGCGACCTAGAAAAGTAATTGCAAATTTAGATTTTTTATGCTATTTTTTGCCAATTTTTTAGTTCACAACGTTAAACGTATTCTCTCTCACTAATTAATTATTTAATTATTGTGTAGCCTCTTTTTTAATTGGAATAGAAACACCATAAGTATCATAATTTTCGTACAATACTCACTTTAGGGCGGTAATTTTTTTTTTTAACCACTTGAGTGTCATAACCTTCGATCAACCATTTGAGTACCAAAATGTTTTGAAAACGTACACCCAAGGGTCAGAAATTTGATTACTCATAACATAGTAGTTGTGATTAATGTTTTTAAAATTTTTTGGCACTAAAGTGATTGAAAGAAAATTTATATGATACTCAAGTAATTGGAAAAAAAAATTATGATACTTACTATATGAAAGTTATGACATTAAAGTGATTATATAAAAAAAAATAATGACTCTCAAGTGAGTATCATACGAGAGTGACAAGTGGCACTCCTAGTGTCATTTTCCTTTTTCTAATTTATTGTGACTCCTTCACACGTAAGAAACATTTATTTGATTTCAACATAAACTTATAGAAATCATGAAGAACAACAAGGAAATCGTCTTGTAAAACACAACAATCTTCTATTCATGTTTGCGAATCTACTTTTATACATATTAATTGCTCAAATATTTTATTCTCTACCTCAATGTCTATTTATTACAACTGTTAGAAAGTCTAGTAAAAAAACTTAAAGTGATAGATGGAAGGAGCCCACATATAAATATATAAATCCATAATCAAGCAATGCAAGATAATTTAACCTGATCTCACATGCAAAACAAAATAAAAATGACACATGAAATTTCATAACTGAGTTGGAAACACACTCGAATAAACTGAGGCAAAACCTGATTATCATAGTACGTTAGAAAGTGTAACCTAAAATCTTAAACTAATATTTGTGCCTTTTAACAAATCTAATGATAATTTAACAGTATATTGTACCTATGCTCAGACTTGTCAGTTTTCATTTTAATGGGCTTTTGTATAATAAATTGCGCACAACACACGAGGTTCCAGTATGGCAATCCCAATAAAATTATTTCTTTAATAGAAGTCGAACTCATTACCTAATTAATGACTCAACCTAATTACATAGCCTATGGGAAAATAATTGGCCTAATTTTTTTTCCGTTAAAGCTTTGCTTTCTCCTCCTTTTCATTGTTTTTGTCAATTAGACCTAACCAACGACTCAACCTGATTACGTAGTCTATGAAAAACAATAGGTTAATAAATTTAGACTCGGGTGGTGCTCCCCACTATCTTGCCAACATAGCCGAACCAACCCCTTCATCATTAAAAAGAGTAATAGAAGTTTCTCTACGTAGCTTTTATTTTTAGTGGAGCGAGCATAACTTGAGCAATGCTAGATATGTTAAAAGACTTCGATCACGCCAAGCTCAACGCTATCACATTGTTATTAACAAGTTGTAGACCAGATGATCTTTTATATGAGTGAAGTCAACAAACATGTGAGAGGTTAATGAGCATGCACCCGATGTATGTAACAAATTTGTCCCACCATCTAGGGTTCGCCGATCTTGTTTAATCATCCAAAAGTGAGTTTAGTTCCTTATTCTTCAATGGATTCTAATTGTCTTGATATTTAATCATCTCGTAGAAAGTAAGCAATATATATATTACGACTTATATTGATAACCACATTCTTGTTGGGACAACTACTAAAAAAGTCACAAATCTATTATACTTGTATTAATTTAGTCTTAAAACTTTCGATTATGTTAATTAAGTCCCAAATGCTTTCACATTTTTCCAATTAAGTCTATCTAGTTAATATTGCTAAAAATTGTTGACATGAATGTGACATGCTGTTGTTGACGTTAATATTTTAATAATTGTTTGAAATTTTATAATTTTTTTGTTCTGTCTTTTCTTTTCTTAATTTTTTTGGACAAAGGGTTGGCAAGGGTTGCCGGCTAACCCCCGATGGCACTAGTGGCATTGGGCGAGGGCATCGTAGTCCTCGTTGGCCAAAGCAATGGCTTGACCTTCACCCAATGCCCTTATCAACCACAACAAGGGCATCATGGCCTCACTTAGCTTAGACCTAGTAAGGGCATCTAAACCCTCACCTATGGCCGATGAGGGCATCCTAGCCCACGCTTGTGGCTGGCCAGGATTGGGCAGCAGCCTTTGCCAATCCTTAATCCATAAAACAAATTAAGGAAAAGAAAATTGGAAAAAAACAAAAAAAATTGTAAAGAATTCAAAACATTATTAAAAAAAATTCATGTTAGTGCCAACCATCCTATGTTCCATGCCATGTAGAACCGTTGATGCTTGCATAAGCAATTTCTAGTTAAAAATGGTCGGATAGACTAAATTAGCAAAATATGAATGTGTTTAGAACTCAATTGACATAATTAAAAGATTTAGAATTGAATTGACACAAATGTAAAAGATTTAGAAATTTTTAGTTAATTTCTCTATTCTCGTCAACGAATGTATAATAATATTGATTATGTCAGCGATAAAACATATAGATAATACCCTTACCAAAAAAAAAAAAAAAACATATAGATAATACAATACCATATGAGCATGCATCTGTTGTAAAATGATGATTAGTATAGAAGATAGAGTGAATGGGAGTGGGACAATACCATGGTTATCCCGTCCATTAATAATCATTTACATGTGACTGACCAAAAAAAAAAAAACCTTACCAAATTTTGGCTAACACCTGACAATACGTGCATGCGGACTTTTGACGCCCCACATCTTCGATTTACAAATTGAAATCTTGTAAAATTAGAAAGACACTTCATCACCGAGGCCACTAAAGGCCTAGACTAATTTACTATTTTTCTGTCCTTTTTTCCCTTCCTCACTCCTCCCTTTTTGGTCCCCTGTCGCTTTCCTACCCATGAATAAACTTTTCCCAAAAACAAAAAGAAAAATAAAAAAAATAGAGCACACGCGAGCAACTACGATGCACGTCCCATGTCGTGCCTTCGTCGGAGCCTCGCTTTGCATCTGTCCGATCATGTTGAGTTAAGTAAACAATCTTAATCCCTAAAATGATGTCACCTTCAAGCCTTTAAGAGCTTGTGCATTGCGATTATGTTTAGTTAATTAAACACTTGACAAACAAAACTTCCCTAAACGACACTCAAACAAATTTAGGGCGTGTTTTGAAAAAAAAATAATAATATGGAAAATATTTAAAAAAAAAATTACTTATTTCTCTGGGATTAGGACACTAGGAGTGCCATAACTTTCGTACGGCGCTCACTTTGGTACCAAAACTTTTTTTTCACTCACTTGAGTGCCACATTAGAGTGAAATCGTTCAGTTAAGTGCCACTTCCGGTCAAAAATCGTTCAGTTAAGTGCCAAAATACATACGTGAAATTTTTTAATGATTTTTCTTTTCTTTTTTAATAAATTTCGACGCTGACATGGACTTTTCAGGCAAAACGACGTCGTTTCTACTCTTTTTAAAAAAAATCGATTTTTTTTTTTGCTTTTTTATTTTTAGGGCTGGCGTGGGCCACCGGTGACCCTCACCAGCCTTAAAGAAAAAAAATCAAAAAAATTAATAAATATATTAAAATATTGTTCACCGGCATCACGTCAGCTTTTCCGGCGGCTAAATCAGCTTTTCCGGCGGCCACGTCAAAATTGGTACTCAAGTAAACGCTTTTTAAAACTTGTGGCACTCAAGTGAGCGAAAAAAAAGTTTTGACACCAAAGTGAGCACCGTATGAAAGTTATGGCACTCCTAGTGTACTTACTCCTATTTCTTTTATAAAAATAAGTGAACAGAAAATATTTTCATTGTCCACGAAAGTATGAAATGTTACTGATAATAAAAAATTTATTGGTTAATTATTTCAAGTGATATAAGCGATTATTTTTTGAAAAATATTTTTCAAATCATTCATTTTTCACAAGTAAAAGAGGTCTTTATTTGGGGGGAAAAGTACCAAAAAAGTCCTAAACATTTAACATTGGTACCAATTTCATCAAAACATTGTCAATTGTACTAATTCAATTCATCCAGCCAATTTAGGCCGAAAATTGATGATGTAGATGTATGTGGCATGACCAGCACACAAGTGGACATTTTAAAGGTTTTTTTAATACTTTTTGATTTTTTTTTACTCTTTTTTAGAAATTTTCCTTTTACTTTCATTTCCTTTTTTTTCCCTTTTCTTTTCCTTTTTGGATTGTGATCCATACTGGCCATAGCTAACAACTGGTCATAGGTGAGGGCCGGTGAGAGCATTGTGGCCCCCATCCTCGCCAGCACAAGCGAGGTTGCCCCATCGGATTAGGTGAGGGGATGAACCTCGCGACCTAGGTGAGGTCAGCCCTCACTGGATCTGGCAAGGACCACCCTTACAACCTGGGTGAGGGCCACCCTTGTAGCTTCTAGTTGCCATTATCTTTGTGAATTGTTAGTTGTCTGACGATCGATGAAGAATAATGCTCTTCCTTCATTGTATACGAGCAGTAATTCGAATCCTGCAATCGGAATTTCACCATCGAAGGCTTGATTGCTCATGCAAGCGTTAGGCTAGAAGTCGCAAGGGTGGGCCTTGCTAGATCCAACAAGGGCCAACCTCACCCAAGATGCAACTCCGGCGGGGTGACCTCGCCTATGCCAACGAGGGCCGCAACACCCTCGTTGGCCCTCACCCATGGCCGGTCCTGACCATGGCTGATGCTAGCCATAGTCCAAAAAGGAAAAGAAAATGGAAAAAAAAAAGAAAAGGAAAGAAAAAAAGAAAAAGAAAAGAAGGAACTTTAAAAAATCAAAAAAATCAAAAAATTATTAAAAAAATACTTAAAAATTTATGTGTTAGTATTGGTTATACCACATAGGACAGTCGTTGTCCACGTTATCAATTTCCAGTCTAAATTGGTAGGATAGATTATTTTGGTACAAATGTGAAAAGATTTTGGAGTAAATTGGTCTAATTGATCAATGCTAAATATTTAGGACTTTTTTGTACTTTTTTTTTTCCTTAATTTGGTTTTATTTTGCAAAAGAAAATATATTCTCTTGACACGCGTAAGGCCTACGATCTTTCGGCTCAACATATGCACTTAGTGCAATTCCTACGTGCGATGTCTGGCTGCTCGAAGGGACCTCCCCCCTTGGCTGATCTTTCGCGGCCAAATGCTTTTGGAAAGGGCTTTCCATTTGAATTATATAATATTAATCATATAATTCATCATTCGCAGCCGACAAATTCATCTGTTTTGCCCCGTCGCTTTGTGCTTTTTCCTACGTCAAAATAGAATTGAGCCGCCCGGCCCACCCCTACCTTCTTGAGTTTTGTCATTATGCAAGAGATTAATGCTAATAAAAGAATTTGTGTTTGAAGCAGCCGGTCAAAGGGTGGTAACGACACAGTTCACTTTTATTTTTCTTCTGTAGGAGGCCTACAAGTTATCTGGTTAAAGTTTCGAGCCAAGCACCTTTTCCAGTGGAATTGATGTTGAGTTTGTCGGGGAAGCCGTTTTCTTTGCAAGTTTAAAAGTTGTCAAAAAAAAAAAAACTTAGGTTAAGAAAAAGCATATCCATAATGTATATTTTATATGTCTTCATCAAGCTGTCCCTCACGATTAATTTAAGATTATACAGATGAATAAATATGAATAATTTGCATTGTCTGAATACGAGATTCGACTAAGCTTTATTAATGCAATGT
The DNA here is from genome assembly GCA_014858505.1 of Corymbia citriodora subsp. variegata. Classification (NCBI taxonomy): domain Eukaryota; kingdom Viridiplantae; phylum Streptophyta; class Magnoliopsida; order Myrtales; family Myrtaceae; genus Corymbia; species Corymbia citriodora. The sequence continues at coordinate 23,679 of MU089693.1, forward strand.
CCCTCTACTTAATAATTCATGTTTTAGGGTTTACGTATTAGAGCCAGGCCTCAGAGAATTTCGTGCCTTGAGCTTATTTTGCGCATGTGTGGCACTGCAATCTTTTAGTCACATGGCTTCTTGGACGCCGGTCAATTTCAGTCTCAATTTGCACTTGAGGAGGTGTTCTAGTATTAACCCAAACATTGCTTGGGAGACAATGAAAAACTTTTGGTAGGTTTATCGAGGGGATCGGCGTTATAGTTGGTTCACCTCTCATGACAAAATATTTTTCGTCACAATGAATATATCGCGATGAAAAGATTTTGTCCAGATAGGCAATTAGGACAAATAAACTGGGCCAATTTGGGTACCTTAGATCCAACTATGCCACCATTGTCATTTGAATCATTTGATTGGCCACGGTACCTACTGCCATTAGCCTGCTGAACTGTGTATCCCTTGTACCTCTTCATTTTCTCTTGTCCAAATAAACTATAGGGATAACAAATAATTAAAATATTATAATGAAAATAAAATCAATTTCAAAAGTTTTCAATCTGTGTGATACAGCTTTAAAATTTAGCCAAAAAGTACAATCAACACCCCCTTAACTCTACCTAAGTCGAGTGATGGAAAAAGCTAACGGTACTGTTTTTCTAGTACTTTTTGAGCCCACAAAGTGCTGATTTGGCACCACGTGAATCTCATGTAAGGGGAAAAAAACCGAGGACAAAAACATAAAGGAAAAGCAAAAGAAATGAAAAAAATGAAAAGAAAGGAGAAAAACATCTATCCATTAATTGGTATGAGGCAAAACCGTTGCTCCTCCGCTCCTTATGTGACATCTTAAATTAACTTATTTAAGATATTATCTATTTTGATCTCTTTTATACCAAGCCTTATAATGTTGTTCTTTGATGTATATGTAAGTACTTTCTTAAGAGGTCTCCCTCGTCTCGATAATGCTTTCATTTAAGCATGCTTAACATTAGAATTTTAATGCTAAATGTTGTCATTTCATCAAAAAGTGCATCTTGTGAGTTGTCAAAGTTGATAAGTGGATAGAAATCAACGGTATTCAGAGAGGCATGGTAAAATGGGCGAAAAAAGTGTTGAAAAGCTAAAGAACCTTCCAGGCAAGTTGCCAAACAGAGCCTTAATAACCGAGCTCCTTTGTTCTTTGGAAAGTATGGGCCGGCATCATGCCTTGACAGAAGAGAGTTCTTAGAAGCGGAAAACAAAGCTGAAGTACAACCTAATCCAAGCTTGGAGGATCCAGAAAGGTTTATAGAAAACCTCAGAAGTAGGCACACCCATGGCAATAGAGACCGCTAATTAGATTTTTGCCAAGGAATCGACTCTCCCAACAAATATCTTTCACTGAAAAGGCAGAACTTTAGTTTTATTGTTTGATACAAGTTCTATGTCATTTCGAAAAATAAGTGACTTTTCTACACTACAAGTAAATGAAAATGCAAAGGAAATAGGAGAGAAACTAAACAAGATCTAATAAATTTGCAATTGAAAACTAAATATTTGATAACAAGATAAAGTAAGATGTTCTCAATTACACCCTTTTGATTATTTGTAGGGAGCTTTCTTGAATGACTGATGCTGAGCAGTTATTGCGTTGAATTTTAAACAGGTCAGGAAACTTCAATATTGTAGCGTTTGTTGACATTTAATTTTTCGTAGATGCGTCGATAAAAATAGAAAAATCGAATTAAGGGTTTTCAATTGTGATAGAACCTTTTTTGAACAAGTAGTGTTATTTTTTAATTCTATTTGATAGTCTAGCTTTAGAAATCAATTTCTTATCCATTTCATATGAAAACTCGAAAAGTCAAACAATTGACTTTTCGATTGATGTTTTGGTCAACCCTTTGATAAAAAGCCATTCCCGAGTCAAATTGTGGCTTGTTGTACAAAAATGTTCCTTTTGAGTCTAATTTCACTTTAGAAGTGAAAATTTCAAGAACATCAAAAATTTAACTATAAAATCGAACTTCTAGAGAAAAGTCAACTAGGGCTTGACTTTTAGTCAAATCTTTGACAAAAAAATTGAAAAATATAAAAATCACAAAATAACTTCGTTTTAGCTTTAATTTGACTTTGGCATAAAAAATTTTGCAAAAATTGATTAAGAACCCTATTTTCTGAATTTCAGTTTTAGGTTTGAAATGGGCCGAAAATAAAATTACTTTTGTTACTAGTTATAATTAGACTTAGTTCTTTTTACAATATTTGATTTAGAGATGATTACCCATTCACTCATTCAATCAATTTTAAGATCAAGTAAAGGGAAATGTAAATTGACATTTCTGTTCCTAATTAGAGGTTCGAATCCACTCAACATGATTTGCGAGTAAATACTTCTATTCTACTCAATTTTGTAAGTTAAATCCAAATTCAAGGTCAATTTTGAGAAATTTACTAGCCAACTCATCAATTTAGGAGATTTAGCTTAATTGGCCTTAAGGAAATCGGGTTATTGAGTTTCAATTTGAAAATTTTAAATTGACTCATTCATGATTAAGGTTTAATTTGATGAATTGAATTTCAATTTTGATGTTGACCCTCAATTTAATTTTGGCAAAAAGGTCATACCATCAATTAAAGATCAATTTGAATGCAATAGGTCCCCTAGGCATGGGCAATTAGGCTATTAAGTATCTCGCAATTAATTGAGTTCAATTTCAATCAATGCAAATTTCAATCAACAATTAAGTGAAAATGCCCACTTTAAAGCCTAAAAAATCTATTTAGGTGCACCTATGGTATTGATCCATTATTTTCCATATTACTTAGGTAATTAAACCACTATAAACTGTCGAGATGCATTTATATGATTTAATTAGCCTAATTTAGTCAAAATCGAACCATTTCTCTTCCAAGGCAATTTTTTCCAATTTGGCCCATGAGGGACCAAATTGCATAAATTTAAGAAAAAATTACACTAAACCACCCCTAGGGAGGCTAAACCAGTTGAATCGGTGTGAACCGATCTGACTGGTCAGACTGGTCACTAGTGAAGGAGGCTGGTTCAGCCCTCATCCGACTAGTTCTTGGCCGGCAACAACCACTGGTGGGTGGCTCATCCCATGTTCTATTCTTCCATGCCCTCATATTCCTCAAATTTTGTGAAAATGCCTTGGGTTTTCATGAAAATATAAAATCGCCCCTAATTAGGTCCTTATAGCAAAATTGATTTGGACCACTTGATCTTGTAAAATCTCATCCATTAAAATATATATGTGCTTAATTCTAAACTTGTTTAAAGGTTAATGAAGTTTTTTGGATTCATAGGATTAATCTTTAGCCGTCAAATCAGATCGACAGTTAGGATTTGAGATCTTTCCCTCCAAAAATTCAATGGGGCCATTTTGCAACTGCACTCTCTCTCTAAAATCTAATCTCTCTAATCTCCCCCATTTTCCCTCCATTTCTCTCTCTTTACCTAACTGCTTCAGCCACTCCTCTCGCCGGCTTTTCATAGCCGACAGCCCTTATGCCGGCAATGCTGTCACAACTACTTGATCCTCCGACATCCACCTCCTTTCCCCTGAGCTGTTGGTGGCCAACGATCCCCTCGGATCTCCCCCAATCAGCCCGTGCGGCCACCTCGCGGCATTGAAGATCAGCGAATAAGCCAGTAATCAGCCTGCTGGCTTCTCCAGCCCAAATTGGTGGTCCTACAGCCTTCCTTGGCGGTCCGACCACGACAGCTTCCTTCCTTGGCATGTTCCCAACCCTCTGATGGTCAGGGTTCCCTCAAAAAGCCACCGGAGCTCCTCTGTTGGCTGATCTTCCCTACGGTGGTCGAAGATCGATCCAATCAGACCGGTTCTGTTTGGCCAAGATTGGTACCATTTTGACACCAATTTCCTCCTCTCCAGTGATGAAGATCTTCTTTGGTGTTCTTTCCCAGTGCTCTATTTGCTGTGATTTAATCTCATCTAGTTTCAAGCTCAATTCATCGCAAAATGTCAACGAATGTAGGATTCTTGAACTCGAGCTCGATGAAGCGTGATCACACTAGGCGATCGGGGCTAAAGCTCAGACTTAGGATTGATTCTATGACTTTCATGGTTGCTATGATGGTTTATGATGATTAGGAATGTATTTGATTGGATGAATATGGCTTAATTTTTTGTTTGGACTTAATCTGTAATTTTCGGATGACAGAAAAACTAATCTAAGAGACATCTTTGTTTGAGTTAGAAAATGTGTTCGATTGCATTTGATGTCTTCATGATATTTGAAGATGACTCGACAATCTTTCCAATGAGCTATAGAACATCCCGATTGGACTCCGATTAGTGCCTGAAAACCTCGGTGAAATCTGCTTTCACGTTCTGCCATTTTTCTTTGAGTCTACATATTCTGTGGTAGCTTGACCTTGGCGGTTTTACGGTTTGTTTCTGATTTTTGTGATCTGATTTTTGAGTCGATTTCTTCACAAAAATTGTTTATGATATGTCTATCTAGAACATTTTTTTTTTTTCAAAATTTTCTGAGGATATGTCTATCTAGAACATATATTTTTTTTCAAATTTTTTGAGGTGATTAACCTAGGTCGATTTGCTCTTACATCACCGTGTTGACTTCTGGATTCTGCACTTCCTAAACGCCTGGTTTGGATTCTGAAATTTTTGCTAACTGTTGTGCTTGAATTCTGACTTTGAATTCTCATAAAAGTTGCACGTATTAATGGTGGCCATGACATATTTTTTACTCAGAATTTTTAAATGAGTACATCTAGGCCAAATTCACCAAAAATCGTCCCTCTGCTATGCTGCTCAGTGCATTGCTGAGTCAGGGTCATCAATTTGTCAATTTCTTTCTGTGATTTTTCCAAAGCTCATTTACAGATGATTCCTTCTAGAAATTTGCTCATATAGATATTGCTCATGACATATATTTTTTCTAGAATTTTTAGACACACTCATTAGGTGAAATTCTCTAAAAATCGTCTTTAGGCCACTTCTATTAGGATATATGTAAGTTGTGTTAGAGAAGTAGTCTTATATTGAAGAATTGATGTGGTGTGGAGCAGTTAATATATCATAATTAGCCCATAATTCACTAGCTTAAACTTTTGAATTGAAGTGGGTCCAACTAAATATAATGACAGCTTCAAGCTTGGATTTCCCCCTTGGAGATCTCTTAGGTGAAGGTATCAGATTTTTGTTACACACTCCCAACAACTTCTGCCTTGTATGAATTCAAATTTGCATTCAAATGCAATTAAGCATGCAATAATGATTCTTTGACTATATAGTCTTCATGAAAGTAATTCCATGCTTTAATGTTATTCTAAGGATATTTAAGTCATTCCGAGTGAAAGTCATTAGCTCATGTGATTGCATGTATTAGTGAGATATTGTTCGTCACTGTACATACGGTCCATGTTTGCCTTGTTTTTGCCATTTTCATACTATACTAGGTGATTGCATTTAGGTCTCGCTTAATGAAAAATGTTTCTAGTTTGTGTTCAATCTTTATGATTCTTTTCCACATTTTACTGTGTCATATAGGAGAAATAAACCATGCATCTTCGTAATGTGATTGCTATCTTGAATATTGCCTTTAGCATATTTGTGTAGATATGCCAAATTGGACAAGTAATCGATCTTGCCTGAGCACATGGTCTCTTAGAAAGTCTCAGTACATTTGTCAAGCTTTCTAATGATGCTAGAATTGGTCCATTTGCATGTCAATAGTTCTCTTTTCTGGTTTTTGCAAAGTTACTCCCAAACATGGAAAATTGCAAATTCGGATTGCTTGTAGGACCATTTTCATCTCTACACTTTGTTATTTTTGTATGAATTTTTCTATTAAGATCTAGAGATTGGGTCCTTCATGAACTTTATTTTCAATCTGTAGGACTATTATATGGCAAAATTTGAGAATTTTCAAATGTCATGAATATGATCATATTACCATCAAATTACCTAAAATTGCTACTATCCTATTCTGTCCTGATGTATTTTGACATACTCTCTGATTTTTATAAAATCATGCGATGCTCTTTCAAAAAAATTTCTCATGAAATTTGTTCTATATTTTGTAATTGATGAACCCTAATTTTTGTGAGGTCAATTGTTCCATGAGTCCCGTTCAATTGTGCATCTTTTGATCTAATGTTGTCATTTTCCCTATTTTGTTTATTGTGATATGAACACATTCTAGAATTTTCAAAATGTATTCATGCATAATTGATTCTCGACGTCTTAATGACCTCTAATTGTCATCTTTTGAATTTAAGTATAAAAATTTTCAAAAAATAAAAAGACAATCTACTGATTGCTCGATGCTTGTGATTGTGCCTGGTGCATGTCAAATGAGTGAAGTGATCCCGTGTCGGCTCACTAATTGATCAGATGAGAGCCAATGTCTTCAGACTTGTTCACTTGTTTATTTTTGAGTTCTATGCATGTGATTGATGGATATACCTGCAAGTCCAATGCATGTTCGTGGGTTAGACTTGGGATTGTTCATTAGAATTTGACTTTAAGGAACTTATGACGTTAGACACTATGAGAGAATACTAATGATGGATAACTATCATAGGACATGTCTACTAATGAATATGGTGATATTTTATGACACGTTGTGCATTTAATATCAAAAGTCAACCTCAAAGCCAACTTGAATCGATTTAATCATTGCTTGTTTCCCTTATTAATTTGTTTTGCTTGTCTTTCACTTGATTCGGTGTTTGTTTCAAATGTGACATGATTGCACAGCTTTAGGTTATAGTTAGAGTAGGTGAAGAAGGCAGCACCAAAGACGATGATGGTCAATGTCCCTTCCAACCGTTCTTTGTATCATTAATTTGATACTTGACATATGTCTTGGTGCATTGTATAAAAGCCTGACAAGTTGCATGTTTATTTTCTTTCATTTACACGTTCTTTTTATAAGGATTGTATGTTATATTTACTACTTTCCTTGAGTGTTTACTTACCGCATTGTTATTTCGATTAAAATTGTTTGCTTCTTTTGTTTTCCAATTCTATGAAAAAAATATCCACATATGACCACCTTTTCATTTTTAAATGGTACGAAAAAGTAAAAAGACACGCATGGTCATCTTAGGTAAACACATGATAATTGTTAGGTATTGAAAAGGTGCTAACGGAAACATTAGTGTAACCCAAGTTTGCCATCGCGCAAGGTATGGACTTGGGAGAGTCCACATTCATGATCGATAGACCTCATAGGAGGATTGTCATTGATGATGTGTCTGAGCCATCTTTGACATGATGCACCTTTTGAGGACTGTCCATGAATAAATACCCCTAAACCTCCATCCCTCTTGACAAATGACCATTGCCGAGGGTGGGCCGCAATAGCATTAATTGCTATATTCTATCCTGAATTCTTGCCAATGCCGATACTTCGAAACTGCTTTTGTCCTTATCGCATCCTACTGAACCATTTCCTAATATTGTTCTCTTTGACATCTCCTTAGACTGCTACTTTATAGCCTATTATTCAAACATTCCATGTTGATTGGGCTTGATTGCTTCTATCTATTCCCGAAGCTCAGTAGTCTCATTCTTAGTGCCAATATGAGTTAATTCTAATTTCCCATAAATAATCCAATGATACCTTCAATCTATTTGGTATGTGATTCGGTTCATTCTCGTTCTTTCCACTATCATAATAGTCTATAGAGTTGCTTCTTGTTCAGATTCTCTCACCTTGGCTATCACTCCTTAGCTTTATCAAGCTGGATACACCTCGCCTAGGCCTTGGCAAGGGTCAACAATGCTCAACTACGACGGTGAGGGCCCATGATCCCCATGGTTATGGCTTTTAATAATTATTGACAAATAAGTGTTCCTCCAACTATATCTTCTACTTAATTTGTTTTCCCACTTTGAAAATGTCTTAAAGTGTTTTTGAATAGAAAATGAAAATATTTTTGTACATGTGTTATAAGCCTATTTATAATACAAGAAGGATGTACAATAGGAAAGAATATTACAAAATAACGTTTCTATTCTATATTCCGAATATCTAGTCTTATGGATTGATTGAATCAATTAATGCACAATCAAAATAATTAGAATTAAATCATATCTCCTACTCTAATACTCCCCCTTAAGTTGGTGAGTGTATGTATGTCAACAACTTACACTTGAACGAAAGAAATAGATCACGAAAAATAGCTTTCGTGAATAAGCTTGCAAGCTAGGAATGGGTAGGGACATGAAGAGGTCAAAGTATACCACCCTAAATTTTTTTCATGAACAAGATGGCAATCAATCTCAATGCATTTGGTATACTCGTGGAAAATTGGATTAGTAGCAATGTGGATAGCTGCTTAATTGTCGCAAAAAAGCTCGGCAGTGGACAATGGGACAACAAGATCGGTGAGAAACATGCGAAGCCATGTAATCTCACAAGCTATAGATGCCATCACTCTGTATTTAGCCTTAGCTGAAGACCGAGCAACAATGTGCTTTTCTTAGAACATTAAGAAATAGGGCCAGAGCCAATGAGCATAAATAATCAGAAATTGAATGACGTGTAGATGAACATGCAACCCAATCATAATCGATATATCCTTATAATACAAGAAATGAGTCAATTAGAAAAAAATATTCCCAAACTTGAATCAAATTTCAAATACCAGACTATCCGAAGTGTAGATTGCCAATGATCTTCATGCATAAATTGGCTAGATTCTAAACAAGAAATAGAATATCCAAGCGAGTAGCAATGAGGTATAAAAGGCATCTAGTTAAGCGATGGTAAGGAGCTGGATTGGCTAGCTTGGGGGATTCACTAAACTAAAGGTTTGGTTCCATGGGTGTGTCAATGGGATGCTCGCCAATGGCACCTGTATTAGAAATAATGTCGAGGGTGTATTTCCTTTGAGAGAGACAAATGCCCCTTTTTGATTGATAAACTTCGATGCCTAGGAAATATTTAACAAAACCTAAGTTTTTGATGCAAAAATGATTATGTAAATATTGCTTGAGCTGATGTATGCATACCTAATCATCCCTTGTGATCACCAAATCATCAACATGAACAAGAATCGCAACAATAAGGGAACCACATGTAGCCCTAAATGAAGAGTAATATTCCTTAGACTGAGTGAAACTAATATCAAGTAAAGTGGATTAAAACTTGACAAACCATTGGCAAGAGGCTTGTTTAAGTCCATAAAGAGACTTTTTCAAATGACAAAGCAAGTTTTCCCCCTTAGTGTGAAGTCCCGAAGGTAGATTCATATGGACCTCTTCATCAAGGTCACCATGAAGAAATGTATCGATAACATCAAGTTGATGTAAAGGCCAGTGGCAATAGTGGCTATATCAATGAGAGCTCTTACCATGATCATTTTAGCAACAGGGGTAAATGTGTCATAATAGTCGATCCCTTTAGCTTGAATATAACTCTTTGCAACCAAATGAGTTTATATCGCTCTATAGTTTGATTAGATTTGTACTTGATCTTGTGAACTCATTTGTAACCAATGGCCTTTTTATTGCATGGAAGAGATACGATATCCCACGTGTGGTTTTGTTCAAGAGCAAGTAATTCCAAAGCCATTACCTTCCTCCATTTGGGAGATTGACACATGGAGTCATGGGTGGTGGGTTCCTACTCAATACTGATATTGCCTAAAAAAGAATGGTAAAATGAGGATAACTTGGAATATGATAAATTATTGGAGAGGGGATAGGGCATACCTATAATAGGACTCTTAAGTGCTAAAGACAATTGGTCAGAAGGGGTAATAGCGCATTGGTAATCTTGGAGGTAGGTGGGTTTTCGGTGAGTGCAAGATGGGTGATGGTGCGGTAGTGTTGGGCTGCTCAAAGAGTTGGGAATTGGGTCATCTTGTTTAGCCATGAGTGCATTGGGAGATAGGACGGTCTACAAGTTGAGATAAGATAGACGGTGCGAGGTTAGGGTTGGAAAAAGGGTCGTTGGGAACAGCTAGTGGGATAACAATGTTGGGTTGAGGAGAGGTAGTTTCATGGATGGTGTGAAAGGGGAAAATGTTTCCTTAAAAGATAACGTCACAGCTGATGAAAATTGTATGGTCGCAGAGGTCATAGAGGTGATAGCCTTTATGGTTGGCTAGGTATCCAATGAAGACACAACAACAAGAGTAGGGACTAAATTTGTTGGAATGAAGGTATCCAAAAGAAGCATAGCAAAGGGAACCAAAGACTTAACCGTGGTCATAAGTGGGCAGTGTTTTGTGAAGGATTTCATATGGACTTTTATTTTGAAGTAAAGGTGTGGGTAGAGACATTTGATTAATTGTGTTGTGGTGAGAACGCAATCACCCCAAAAAGACAGTCAAATTCCCGAATGAAATTGGAGAGCACGAGAGCCATATTGAGCAAGTGGCAATGTTTGCACTCAACAACTCCATTTTGTTGTGGAGTATGAGGGCAATTACCCTAGGGGTGAATATCTCATGACTGAAAAAAAGATTGCAATTTGGAAGAAGAAATTTGGTTCCATTATTGATTGAAAGATTTTGTTGGCTATTTGATAATGGGTCCAAATAAAGGTATGAAATTAAATAAGTGCATAAATAGCAACAGACTTAAAAGTGAGAAAAAATACCTATGTATAATGAGAAAAATTATCTACAATAATAAAAAAATAATGACATATCTTATGAGTAAACTCATAGTAAGGTTCCTAGATGTTAACATGAATAATATTAAAAGGTTACATACTAGACATAGAACTATAATGAAAGATTAAACGAGTTTGTGCATCACATGGGTCAAATTCTTTATTGGAAAAAAACGAGGAGAATCTTGCAAGGTGCAGAGGACTAACTCAGACATGTGGCCAAGACAAGCATGCCATAAACTATGGATAGGCAGGTGGGTGGATAATGCAATGGAACTCCAAGTAATAGAGGCCATCACATTCAAGGCACTGATCAATGATCTTCTTCATTGAGAGGTCTTGAAACAAACAATAATAGGAAAAAAAAGTAACTAAGTAATTTAAGTGTTGAGTAATTTTTGAAATGGATAGGAGATTAAACTTAAAGGTTATAACACAAACCACATCAGTAAGGGTGAAGGTCAGCGTCAGAGATATCGAGCCATGTGAAGTGATGGGAACTCCACCCTATTAGATATGCCAATAGTGGGAAGGGGTTTTGGGCATGCTTGTGCATATTGAAGTGATTCAGGGTTATGTGTAATGTGATTTGTGGCTCCGGTGTCAATAACCGAAGTGCAAGAATTTAATGAAAATTAGAATTCAAATTGAGAATAATATTGTGAAATTTTCCTTGGAAATATTTACCTCTTGGAATAATCCCATGACTTGTTTATATTGCTTATCGGTGAATGATGGTGGAGAAGTGGAAGAAGAGCTCTAGGGATGGGTGGCAGCTTGCTGTTTGAGGGTTTGTTAGGGGGTTGGTCATGGTGCCGACCCTTATAATTAGCGGGAAATCCATGGAGACAGGAAATAAACATCATGGCAATGACTTTTTTTCTTTCGGTCGGAAAGATACTAACTCAAAGATTGAGTACATATCAGTCCAAACTCGAGACATAAAATTGAAAATAAAGCATGCGGGGGGCGGGACACCCAATTCGGTGGAAGATGCCGTCTAAATAGGCCTTGGCGACCCAATCGGCCATTGTGTTTGTGCTTCTTGGCCCATGCATCAACTGGACTTCCTGGAGTTGGCTTATCTTCTGTTGGCAGTCCAAAACGATGGACCTCAAGGCCCACGGCGGAGATTCTTGGCCCATGACAGAGGAGACCACAGTTAATCTGTCCGAGGAGATTTGCACGTGTTGAACTAGGGGATGACTTTGACTTTGACTTGGAGTTCCAGAATTAGTTTTGGTGTCTGCAATCCAGTTCAAGGCCGTGCGCAGAGCTAGGGCTTCTGCAACAAGGGGGGAAGGGGCTCGAATCGAACGATTAAAGCCGGCAATGAGGACGCCTACTTCGTCTTTGCATACCCCAGCGACGGATCCGTCCATGGAGGAGCTTTTCTAGGCGGCATCAATGTTCAGCTTCAGCCAGGCTGCGCTCGGTGGAATCCATTTTCCCTGCTGAGGTAAGGTTTTGTTAGAGTTTCTCGGGGACCATTTGGCGTTTAGATTGTGCTGGAGTAGGGCTTCGGTTGCAGTTCGTTGTGGGTTCGGTGTGAGACCCTCAAACGCAGCTCTGTTTCTTGTTTTCTAGATGAGCCAGAGGGTGGTCGCGAACAAGGCTTTGGTGGGCGGTGGGCAGTCTGAGGTAAGCTGGTCTCTGATTAGCCTATCCATGCGTGTGATGCTCGTCGGGGAGAATGGCACGTGTTGAACTATGGCAATGACTTGGCATACCGGAATAGGCACAACGTTCATGGGCACGTGATGGAGGACTGCATTTTGCAAGGTGAGTAGAAGTGGTCCCAGTGTGCTTACGGGATGGAGTCGAGAGTGGCGAGTCCATTTGAGGCGGGATCTTTCGCATGGTGCCATATGTCAATAGTGTGTTCTCGGTGTAGGAATGAGTCGAGTGAACATGGCGCTGAGATTCGTCTTGAAGAATAAGTGAGTAAGCCCGCGCAATCGTGGGTAACGGATTCATGAACAAAACTTGACTGATCACATTAGAATACCTTGGGTTTAAACTCATTAAGAATTGATAAAGACATTGATTATCAAGTTGCATCACAAACAATATTTTTGCCTCTCAAGAGCTGTTTGGCAAGGGTTCCAAATAGTTCAACTCATCCCAATAACACTACAAAATTATCGATGTGGTCTTCACCTTATTCAAGAGTGCATATTTTTAGCTCAAGGTGGTACATGGAGATACATGGAGAGACCATTACAGTAAAAAAGCGTTCATGCAGATCAGCCCATAATTCCGCAATAGATTCTATGTACAACACAATTAGGATAAGATCCATGATAATATCATGCTGTTGATGCAAATCCCTGGGGCATATGTGACATTGGTTGATTCGGGTTTTGGAATGTCTCCCATGACAAAACTCATTTTGTTCTTTGCGGACAAAGCAATGGTCATGGCTTGTGACTAGCTGTTATAATTATCACCCTCAAAACATGTTGACTAATTCGAACATGGGCTATCCGATGCATGGAGATGCATGGAGGAAGAAGGGACTATCGGTCCGTTCATGAGTCGGTGAATGGTTGGAGTATTCTTTAGTTCGGGAGTCTAGACATGATAACCAATTCAAAAAAAAAAAAAAAACGACGGTGCCCAGAAAAATCAATCAAAGCAAACCGAAAGCAAACTAATGAAGGACGATTGGTCCGAAGGAGAAGCAAACGGATGGCTGGTGGCGGCCGACCAAAATCAAATGACTGAAGGCAAGAGATGGGTTTAGTGATCACCGTGCTCTAATACCATTTTTCTATATATAGAAAATGAAAAAATATTGGAGAAAATTGTATTGTGTACTTCTTTACTTTTGTACATGTGTTACAAGCCTATTTATAATACAAGAAGAATATAAAATCAGAAATAATATACAAAATAACATTTTCTATTATATATCCTGGATATTTAATCTTACGGATTGACTAAATCAATTAATTTATAATCAGAATCAAATGGTATCTCTTACTTTAATATAAAATATTGGTGGGACATGAAGGACGTCCGGATTAACATTATTTTCTTACGCATATCGAGGCTTACTGCTTAGTGCATGCCAGATTCACAGCTAATGATGGACCCGCTTTTTTGTCCATATGAATAAAATTAACACATCTGAAGTATAATTGCGGAAGATAATGCAATAACAGTAATGTTCAAGAGTTCCTTTAAAGTATTGTGTCATCTCTTTTCTAAATTTTCCCTTTTGGCTCTAATCTATGCTAATGGTCTGATTGTGCTCTTATTTTAATTATCCAAATGCGCAGTTTGGTGAGGAGTCGTCGCACTCTGAAAAGCATGGGAATGTTGCCATCCCATAGACTTCAAATTTATCATCATGTGGTCCTGCTTTTACAACATGTATCTTTTAGATTTGGAATAATAGAATATCCAATCCAAAAGTTTAATCTATGACAGAAGAGAGACCACATAAACATAGGTTCATATAAATTCTATAAATCAGAAATGAGGAATGTATATATTCCCCTCTCACGTGCAAACAGAAATAAGAATGGCACATGAAATCACTACTTTAACACGGACGATGACATCATTGATCAAAAAATACTTGCATAGGTTCATCCATGATAACAGCATATAACAGCATATCTCTTTTGGCTCCGCTACCTTAGACCTTCTCCAAGTTGTCAATATTCAGAAGCTTAAAGATATAAAAAATGCCAACATAGTTAGTCAATAGCATCTATATTAATGTTTCACCACTATAAATCCAGTTTTGATAACACATTACATGAAGTACTTTTCCTTGCCACGCCCACAAACTCCATGAGCAGCTCAACTTTAAAACCCCATTATGGCAGAACATTGAAAATGACCTAGAAAGATTTAGAAACTCATAAAAAGACAGAAGGACGCGATTTAGAAAGAAGAGCATTATCTCATTATCACTATGATTCTATTCGTGAATGAAAGAAGGCGGTGAACATCCTATTCAGTGATGTTGTGGATCAGGACCTCCAGGACTAGCCCGCATAAGCTCATAAAGACTTTCGCGCCCATTCTCTCCATTTCCATAGTCTTCACGTAATGCTCGAACCACCTTACCAAGTGTCTTCCCTTGGATCACAACATATGGTGCTCGTGCACGAGAGATCGGAAGAGAAAGCAGTATCAGCACTATGCATAGACAAATTTTGAACATGCTCACCGCCATTTTATTTCCTTGGAGGATTGCCAAGGTTCTTATGTTGATGAAGAATTAGCATTACGATATCCTATATATAGTCCTAAGGATGCTTACCTTTTCATTTTCCAAATGATAGTAGTAGATACGGGGAAAAGTGAATCTTATTCACTTGTCCGTTTTGTTCTTGGTGCTAAAAGCATTGAATTGGACATTGCTTTTTTTAAACATTACTTCAATTTTATATTTTCCCACCTTGCCTTATGATATGTTGTCGTGTATCGTCCATTACTTGAGAGTACAATATGGCATTTTTGCTCAGACTCTTCTCTTCTAGTGGGTAAAGAACTCTTAGTGCTTAATGACAACTTTATTCTGTATATTTTATTTTTGACCTTTTGAAGAAGCTTCAAAGTTGGGTCGGTTGTCGCTGTGTGTATCGTTGTGGACCTGCCTTATGCCTTTTTGCCTTTTCGCATGATCATTTGTGACCTCATTATTGTCTTATGCAGGGAAATGAATTTGTACATCAAATAATTTGCACGCCGTGTTGCATGGCTCACAATTAGAGAGAATTGTCCAATAAGTCCTAAATGGTGCCGATATAATCCTAAACATTTTTATTTTGCAAAATTTGTCCTAGCTTTTGTATGAAATTCCAAAACAATTCTTATGGCCAATTTCTGCCATGAATTGGGTGATGTAATGAGTTGATATCTGTACAATAAATTTATAATTTCCCCTCATTATCATATTTTTCTTTCCACCAGGGTCATCAAAGGGTCCTGTGACCTTATTATACCTGAGATGAATGATAAATGTTAAAGTATTATCCTACATCGGTTGACTACAAAATTTGAAGGATTTTTTCAGGTGGATTTCCCCACTTAACAATTTACATATTTTTAGTTGGACAATTTAACATGGTCATAGAGTGGAGTCTTGGATTCCTTGTTGCCCTAGGCTTATTTCATGTATGTTCGCGTGTGGTTCTTTTTTTTTTTTCTTTTAGGTAAGGTAAGATTGTATTAGAAATGACTAGAGAACTATGCAGTAGAGGGGTAGAGCCCAGTACCTACCCATACTCCATCAGACTACATGTCACTAGAGTAGAAAGGTACCGCGCTCATCACGGTGTGAAAATAACAACAAAGAGATCACATGCTTTCTCACTGAACACCTCGTAAGCCTTATGAACTGGTTAGATCAAGCCTTTGACATGCCCATAGAACTCTACAAGTCCCTTGAGCCAATTAAGTCCAAACCTTTCCCTATCCAAGTGGCCTTGACCAGATTCATTTACATACAGTTGGTGAGTTTTGAATGAGGGCAAAATTACCAATTTAGTTCTTAACTTATTATACGAACGTCATTTCAATCGTAAACTTCTCAATTTTGTCAATATAATTACAAAACCTTATGTAAATTCCAATATAATTCTTCCAACCAATTGATACTAGAAATCATTGACATGATGATCCACAAATTGTCCATGTCAACATGCCACACCATGTTAGTAATTTTCGGCAGTAGTTTGCTGGAATGATTATATTGAAATTTCACGCAAAAGTTTAAGACTAAATTTATAACATTTAAAAGTTTGGAATTTAATTAATATTCGTATAGTAAGTTTATCAACTAATCAGGTTATTATCCTCTGAGCAGGTGACAACTAGCTTTTAAAATCGGAGTACCCTGACGCCCTCATTTATCGATCAACCAGTGCGGGAGGTATTCGGAAGACGATAACAGAATTTGGCAAATTATTGACAAAATTGCCATTAAATTTGGTTCATCACAACGAATATATCTCAAAAAAAGTAATTCGTCGTGATGGGCAATTTGGACAAGAAACTGGGCCGTATGCATCAAATTTCTAAAACTAATAACGAAAATAAAATTAAAAGTGCTTCAGCCCATTTCTAAAATTTTTCGATTTTTATGATTAAGCTCTAAAACTTAACCAAAAGGTGCAATCAAGTATTTATGTTGGCCCCATCTAATTTGAACGAAGGAAAAAGATCATGTAACAATTTTCAACATTTTTCAATCTCATGTAGTATTGACTTGACACCAACTGAACTCCCTAAAGGAAAAAAACCAAAGATAAAATATTAAAATAAAAAGGCTAAATATAAAAAGGTATTTATTGATTAATTAGTGAAAGGGACGGTGATGTTGCCCCTCACTAGGGCCTTGGTGAGGGCTAAGACCCACCCATTGAGTAGGGACAAAAAGTCATCTTAGACCTCACCCAGCACAACCAAGGCCCATGGTTCTCATTGGCACAAGGTGAGGGCCTAGGTAAGGGTTTGAAAGGCCTAGCATGGTGTGGCACCTTGCACCACCTACCACCCCCTTGAGGCATCCTCATGTGGTAGTGGCAAGTGATGGTGCCAACACCGTGCAAGGGCTTGTTTAAGGCAAAGGTGGTTGGCTCTCAACTAGGGCCAGTGAGGGTCACTGACCCTTATTGATGTCCAAGCAAGGGTAAAGGTGATGGGAGTATTTAAAGGTGAAACACTTTGATCGATTACACTTACAATTCACACAACAAGAAAATAAGATAGATAGGACTTTTGATTTATTTCACCTCATCGAAAACTATTACAAGATTCGCCTTTTTTAGGCTTAACACATAACTCTTAAACTAAATGACTCATAAATGCAACTAACATTTCGAGAAGATAAATTTTTAGGAATTCACAAAATATTGATTAGACCTTGAAACACGAATAGTCATATATAGAAATATAATCAGACTTATTAAGAAATAGTCACGATATAAAAATATGAACAGAATTATTAAGAGCAATGCTTTCATGTCACTCTTCTTCAATGTGTGCACCCGGCTTGGGAGTCAAATGGACATATTAATGAATTGATGACTCCTTTTCTTGATCGACCACCTCCGTTGATTTTGGTTTAATTATTAACACACCCCCTTAAATCAAATTCTCTTCCATCAATATTCCAAGCAAACTCTTAAACTTCCAAAAAGCATCAATCTTGAGAGGTTCAATAAAAATGTTTTCTACTTGATCTTTTATCTTCACATGCAATACTTCAATATCCTTCTCTCTCACCTATTCTCGAATGAAGTGATATTGAATATCGATATGTCTGCTTTGTTCATTAAAAAGTAGATGTTTTGCCAAAACAATAGCAGAAACATTATTGACAAAAATCTTTATTGCTTTCTTATGCTCCATATGAATGTCTTTGAGTAGTTTTTTTAACCATATTGCATGACAAATACATGAAAATGCTGCTACATATTTAGCAGTGAAACCAGTGTCACAAAAAAAAAAAATACAAAGCCTATAGTGTTTTTTCAATCATTGATGTCTTTGCCATAGTCACTATTTGAATAAGCTCTAAATTGGAAAGATTTAGACCAATAGTAATGTAAGCCATGAGTAACAATACCTTTAATGTAGTGACCTCTTTGCTACTTTAAGATGAGATGACTTCAGATTCTCTATATATTGACTCACATTTCCAACACTACACATGCGATCTCATGCATGTTAAATATTTCAAACTCCCAGTCCAGCTTCTATAATTTGTCAAATCAACATCGACACCATCATCAAACTTTGAAACCTTGGTTCCCCACTCCATTGGTGTATTAACTAGTGTATATTTCTTCATGTTGAATTTTTCAAGGATATTTTCTGCATGTCCTTTTTGGGAAATAAAAATCTTATCTACACTTTGCTACACTTCATTGTCAAGAAAATAATTCATGAGACTATTACCAATTATCTAGAATTCTTTCACCATTGATGCCTTAAAAGAATCAATCACTACCAAATTATTTCCTATAAAAACAAGCTCATCCACATATAAACAAGGACATCACCTTTTTCTTGCTTCAAATAAAGTACATGCTCATAAGAACATTGAGATAATCCAGTCGACTTAAAATATGCATCGATTCTATAATTCCATGCCCTTTGTACTTGTTTAAGCCCATATAGAGCTTTCTTCAACTTTAGTACTTTGTCTTCATGAACTTTTACAACAAATCCCTTGGGTTGTTCGACACAAATTTCTTCTTCAAAGATGCCATCCAAAGATGCTGATTTGACATCCAATTGATAAATTCGCCCATTATTTTGAGTAATAATAGAAATGATCAATCTAATCATTTCCATGTGGATGATACGGGCAAAAACTTCGTCATAGTTTATTTTGGCCTCTTGGTTGTATCTCTTCGTGACTAATCTAGCCTTGTATCTTATCACTCCTCTTTTCTCGTTCTTCTTGGCTTTGTAGATCCATTCGACATTAATTGATTTCTTATCCTTTGGGAGATTAGCAAGCTCCCATGTTTGATTTTTCTCAATGGATTTAATTTCTTCACTCATGGCTTTCCTCCATTTTTCTTCTTTGGCAGCATCATCATCATAGGTGACTAGTTTACAATCTACAAGAAGACATATAAGGTGAAGCTCATTGATGGCTTCATAAATATTAGACAATTTACTCGATCTTGACATTAGCAGTTCATCAATACCATTTGAAGATTTTGGTGTTGATGAAGAAGAAGATATTGGAGAAGAATGTGTAGAATGATCTTTCAACTTTGTTTGTTGGAATGACCATAAACATTCACTTCTTCTTTTGGATTGTCTTCCCACTTGCCATCTTCATCAAACTTGACATATTTGCTTATTTACACTTTCAAAGTCTTAGGATCAAATAATCGATAGGTTTTGGATGATGAGTCATATCCGATAAAAGATGAGCTTTTTGCTCTTATTTTCCAACTTCAATCTTTTCTGACCTGAAACATGAACATAAGCCATGCTCCCAAAAATTCTTAAGTGTGAAACACTTGGTGTTCTCCTAGTCTATGCTTCTTGTGGAGTTATGCCTTTAAGTCTATATGTCGAACATCTATTTTGTAGATAGATTGCACATGAAACAACTTTAGCCCAAAGCTCCTTCAGCAAATTTTTGCTCTTCAATATGCTTCGAGCCATGCTAAGAATGGTTCTATTTTTTTTTCATTCAGCTATGCCATTTTGTTAATGAGAGTACGGAGGTGTCAAGAAATGCCAAATACCATAATCCTCACAGAATTTGTTGAATATAGCTAAAGTGAATTCTTCGTTGCAATGAGTCCTCATAGCATTGATCAAACAGTTGTTTTCCTTTTCTGCCGGGTTCTTGAATTGTTTAAAAGTATCAAAACTTATGTCTTTCAAGTAAAATCATCAACAAAAGTAACAAAAAAATTGATAATTACCATATGAATAAGGAGTGATGGAGCCATACACATCAGAATGAATAAACTCAAGTGGCTTCTTCACCCGATAAGTTGTTTCCTTCAGAAAAATGGTTCTAGAATACCTATTGATAACACACCCTTTACATATTTGGTCGGGATGATCAAGACGTGGTAAACTATAAACCATCTTCTTGTAGGAAAGCAAATTGAGTCCACCAAAATTAAGATGGCTGAATCTCAAATGCCACAACCACAAAGGATCGTCCATGCATGCCTTGAGCCATCGAGACATTTCATTCTTTATATGAGAGTGAACATCTTGTTCTTCAACATCTTTACATTTACAATTAGCTTATCATTCTGGTTTTTTAGTACAAGGCTATGATCTTTAATATGAACAATATAGCCTTTCTCTAGAAGCTGTCTTAAACTGAAGATGTTGCTTGACAATTTTTGGAACATAATAAACATTTGTAATAAACTAATGTGCACCATTCTTCAAAAAAATCAAAATGACGTACGGACCCCAGAAGTGCCATAACTTGGCACAAAGGGATACTTAAGTGCCATAACTTACAAACGGTACACTTAAGTGTCAAAATTGGAGCAAAAATAATCACTTAAGTGCCAACGGCGAGAAAATCCAGCCAAATTGCCACGTATCCATTTTCCGGCGACTTCATTTGCTGACGGAGCATTTTTTTCAAAATAAAAAATCCACGTGGCAATTTTAATAAAAAAAAATTGTCCACGTCAGATTTTAAAAAATCTAAAATTGATTTTATTAAAAAAAAAAAAGAAGAAGGAGGGGATCGGCAAGGGTTGCATAGGCCTCGCCGCCGCCGCCGCTGTCGCCGCCCCACCCTCGCCGGGAAGGGCCCGGCGAAGGTGGGGAGGGTCTGCCGAAGTCTCCGGGCCCCGACCAGCTTGCGGCGAGGGTCGTGACCCTCCCCCAGATCCGGCGAGGGTCGCCGGCCCTCACCCTGCCGGGCCAAGGGCCGCCGACCGCCCAGACTGCGATCTGGTGTGGTCTAGGCGGCCGACGGCCCTTGGCCCGGGGGGCCAAGAGCTGGCGACCCTCGCCAGATTTGGGGGAGGGTCGCGATCCTCACCCCAGATCTGGGCGAGGGCCTGAGGGCCCTCACCGCGGGCCGGTCGAGGTCGCCGGCCACTAGTTGGAGCCCGACGACCCCAGCCGACCCTCCCCATCTTCGCAGGGTCCTTCCTGGCGAGGGTGGGGCAGCGACGGCGGCGGTGGCAAGGGCTATGCAACCCTCGCTGATCCCCTCCTTCTTTTTTTTTTTTAAATAAAATTGACTTTATAATAATATTTTTATTATTATTTAATATTATTTTACTAATAAATTTTTATAAATCCATGTCAGCCAAAACGACGACATTTTGGCTTATTTTTCACCGATTTAGTATTTCCAGCGAGCCACATAGGCAAAAAAATTAATAAAAAAAATACCACGTAGGATTTCCAGCAAGGTTCCGACCACGTGGCACTTAAGTGATCCATTTTTTTTGAAAAGTGGCACTTAAGTGTACCATTTGTAAGTTATGGTACTTAAATGTCCCTCCGTGCCAAATTGTGGCACTTCTGCTGTACTTATGCCAAATCAAAATTGTGCCTTTACTTTCAACAACAATTTTAGAGTTATCGTCGAGTGAGACTTCCCTTTAATAGTCTCATCTAACTCGGCAAACATCTCATTTTGCCCACACATGTAGTTGCTTGCACCAATATCCAAGTACCATGTAACATTTTGACCTCTTTCATCTTCTTTGAATGCCAATAAAAGAACTTGGTCAGCTTCATTCACTAAGCTTGCCTTTTCATGTATTGTGGTTTTTTCTTTGTACCAAAGTAGAAGCATAACGGCAAAGTACATTGCAATGATAACCTTGAATTTTAGATTTATCATACCATTGGCGAGTCGAGTTTTTTCCTATTCCACGAACACCCCTTTGATTCTTGTATCTGCCATCACTTCAAGTAGCACCTCTTGTGCTTTGCCCATGACCTCTTCCTTGAAAGCAACCTAGGCTTCGATGTGACATCCCAGGATTAACTTATAGAAGTATTGTCTGCTTTGGCTCATCCTATATTGAGTCTCACAATTTTATCCTTTAGCGTACAGGTAGGCACTTTCCCACGAGGTCACCTATCTTAGTAGTGCTTTAGCCTGAGCTCACCTAACTTTGGAGTTTCAAAGCAAAGTTTTCTGTCACATCAAAATGTGCTTCTGTAGTTAATTCTAGTTTTTCACATATATATCCCATAATCACTCTCCCTTTATTTGGTGTATAGTTTGGTTCATTCCTACCCTTTTCGCCATCTAAGAAGCCTGCTAGGAGTCACTCATTATCTAGGACCTTTGCCCTCAATGACCACTCCCTGCTTTCGTTGAACTAGGTCGTTACACTCAACTTCGATCACGATCTTGATTTGTCCCATGAGTTTGCATGGGATCTCTTCTTTGCTCCTTCTCTTCTCAAATGGTCAATCTTGTTGAAGAACCTCCTCCACTAGTCCATCCTTTTTCCTTCTAAATCTTTCTTCGTGGGCTTGTAATGAACCCAAAAGTTCATCAATCATCATGGTATCTAGGTCTTTGAATTCTTCGATTGCAACACCAATGTGGTCACACTTCTTATCTAAGGACCAAAGTATTTTCTCAACAACTTGAATATCTCAAATGTCTTCTTTATTTTTTTCATTTGGTTGACAATTGCCAAAACTCTTATGAAATAATTAGCACTCAATTCAAATTCTTTTATATGAATTACCTCGAATTTGCCTCTCAATATTTGAAGGTGAATCTTCTAAACTTTTTGAACTCCTTAGTGTGTGTGTGAAGAATCTCCCATGCCTTCTTTGTAGTAGTGGTGTTCAAAACCTTTTTGAACATGGAATAATTTAAAGCTTGATAGATGATTCATAGGGCATATTGATATTTTATTCTCACCTTCTCCAAGGCATTCCTTTGGTTCTTATTCAAGGTGGCTTCATCCTCCAACTCATCATAGTTAGTGTTGACAAGTTCCCATAAACCATAAGTGCCGAGTAGAGCTTTCATTCTAATAGCCTAGTTACCATAATTATCTTTGGTAAGACGAGGGTATTTAAGATGAAGCTAAGTGTTTGTTGAGGGCATGATCACAAATGGTTCGCTTGGATACCATCTAATGGGAGTATCTAAAGGTGAAACATTCTGATTAATAACACTCACAACACAAAGAAGAAAATCAGATAGATAGGCTTTCAATTTATTTTACCTTGTTAAAAACTATTACAAAACTCGCCTTTTATAGGCTTTACACATAACTCTTCTAAATGACTTATAAATGCAGTTCCAAGAGAAGATACATTTCTAGGAATTCACAAAATATTAATTAGACCTTAAAACATGAATAGTCACAACACAAAAATATGAACATACTTATTAAAAGCAATGCTTCAATGGTGACTCTTCTTTAATGTGTGTATCCATCTAGAGAATCGAACTGACATATTAATGAATCGACGACTCCTTTGCTTGACCATCTGCAATGAATTTTATATTAATTACTAACAAAAGTCCCTCCTCATTGAAGGTGGTGTGGTCATCTCGCCCTTCAACGTGGGCTCAAAAGAATTAAAATATGCCAATGCAGAGGCCGAACATCAAGTCGAGTTCTCAAGGGCCGGCTGTGATGGTTGACTAACCTTTGTGTGGTGGTGCCACCACCGTGCAAGGGCTTCCTCACGGCGAGTGTGGTTAGCCCTCACTTGTGTTAATTGAGGGTCGGTAGCTCTTGTCGATGCTTGGGGAGAGGGTCGAAGGCCCTTGCTAGTGACGTGGGGCGAAGGCGCTATGCCATTCAACCAATCTAGCAAGGGCCCAGTGTTCTAGTTCTGAACGTTATTCTTTTATTTTTGGGCAACTTTGCTAATGCAGCAAGTCAATGCCACATGGCTGCTAAAAATATTCAAAAATATCGCGTGGACATTTTTTGCCATTCAAATTATATGAAGTTGACAGAGGTACTCGATAGTGCTTTTCCTGTATAAATTTTAAAATTTTGATTGCACTTATCTGGGGAAAAAGATGGTCTCAGTGATGTGGCTTTTCCGGGGTCACTTAAATGTTCTTTATTTATAAGTGTGTGTACAAAATTGATAAATTTTTGGCACTATATTAGTCATTTACAAAGTCTTTGCTCTAAAACTTTTGAAAATAGAAATTTGACAAAGTAGAGACATGAATTCAAAGGAAAAACCGCAAAGCAGATACTCTGACTTCGCCACTGATTTTCTTTGTTTTGCTCAAATCTAAAGCAAATTCATAAAGGGAACATTCTCTATTATTTCATCTAAACCACAAGTATTTTTTTTCCGAAAAAAAGAAGCAATTAATATTTTCTTCACCTTGTGTAATTTTGCTTTTGTTTCTTCACTGACCACTAACAGTCAGGGGTTAGAACCAGATTGAACTGGCTGGTTCTGGATGGTTCTTGAAGGACCAGTATGATTTTTGAGAACCAGCAACAACTAGTTAGGTTCTCAGTCCTGCACAAGAAAATAGACCATATCAGTATGCCTTTATTTTCCTTTTTTCGTAATTTTTCTTCTTATTTTCTAAACTAAAGCCATGAATTGGTGGTTTTTAGGGGCAAAACAAAACTTAGCCTTTCTCGGTCTTACTTACACTCTCAAATCAGCTACCTCTCGACTATATTGCCTCCGCGGTCTCTATCCCTCCGCTTTGTCGCCTCTTCGTTCTCGGACTCTCTCGTGACTTTGCCTTCCGCTCTTGCTTTCGTATCTAAACTAAGTCGGCTCGCCTCTCAGCTCTTTACTCATCCACTATCGCTCTCTCTCGCATTCAGAGTGTGGCATGAAAGGTCCAAGGAGAGCTAGACCAAGCAGGAGCACGACAAGTTTCTCGAAGCGCTTAACCTTGTCGCGACCAGCTTGCCGCACCTTTCCTGGTCGCAACCTTTCACGAGGTGAACAACCCAATTAATAGCTAATTAATTACTAAACAAACACTTAGAATAGACTCTCCTAAGCACTTATCAATTGCTACTATTTGGGGTTTTTAATTAAATCATTTATACTTGCAAATCAATTCCTTTTGGAATTATCACTAATTTATTACTGGTCAATTAAAAACCCAAGTAAAATATGGGAGATCATTTTACTTCTGTGAATGAGAAATTTCATGGATATGAGGACTTGATTAAATTAGATAAATCTAATGCCATCTTGATATATTTTTTCCTTATTTTGTCGTGACCTTCCCTAATGGGCCACCTTAGGGTTTAACTAAGTTAAATTGCCTTAAAGATGCAATAACTGATGACATGCATGGATGATGACAAGAATGGTGAAAAGGCGTATGATATGACATTGATGACGTGGCATGATGACATGGCATATATGAACAATGTGGCATGTGACATGGCATGCCATAGCTATATGATGTGGCATTGATGACGTAGCAAATAGTGATGTAAGCATGATGCGGCTAAATCTATATGACATTCACGTAATATATTTTTTGGTAATTTATATTAAATTTTGTAATTAAAAATTAATGAGAAAGAAACTATCCTGTGTGAGATATTATCCAATTTCAATTAGGAAATAATTTAAATTAAATCTTATTTTTATCAGATAATTATCCTGATTAGATAGATATTATATACTAGCATGCAATAAAATCTATCTAACATGCAATATAATCTAAATATCTAACATGTGTTCTTTTTTGGTATTATTAGATAAGGAAATAGATCAAACAAGATGAGCACCCAATCAAAAGAGATAAACACTAAATTAAATAATATAATCATGAAGATCACAAGGAATATGTACTCAAATCAGATTTGGTAGCAAATAAAATCAATAACCCAATATTAGGCCTTAAAGATCAAAATGTTATTTTTTCGCAATCCATTATCCTCTCTCATGCCTTAGAGATTGAATTACTGATTGTGCGCCTGTTGCTAGGAAGGTTTTCTAATTGGAGGGATACTTGTCACTCAAAATATGCAATTAGATTACAATCTCATCCAAATTAGGGAATGAAATCAAATATTGAATTACGATGAAATAATTACCTAATCTTGGAGATATTGTTCCCAAATTTGGATCGGTGAATGGTGGACTGGAACAGCGATTAGGAAGATAACTCGTCACGGGTGCAATATATACATACAACAACATATTGATGGGAGATCAATAGCAAAGCAACCCTTGCTTTGCCTTCACTATATAAATGATCAAGCAATATGACCCGATATCAATCATTAAAGCCATTGAATAAACCTGCAAGCATTCTTATCTTGCCTTGGCACACTCCTGTATAATATCAATTATCATGGGCCACAGATATTACAACAAGCATATCGCATAATCAGAACACTTATCATACTTTCCTATGCACAATGCATTCACACGTGTTTTCACTCACGGCCATGGCCAATACAAGAGTTGGTGGTCTTTTGGCATGACCAAGCATCCTCCTACCTCATCAAGCACGACATTGTGTTGAACCCTTGCCAACATTCCATAAGGAGTATTGGCCTGGCCTCAATAGCGACTCAGTATCTGGACCTCTGTCGGGCATCCAATAGAAATCGAGCATCATCCCTAAACCCTTGTTGGGTGATCAGTTCCTTTGAGTGATCACATGCGCACCGCAACCACTCATGCCAATTTCATTGTTCATCATTTAGCTAATACACACATGGTTCATGATCACAACAAACCACTGCAACTTTCACATATAAAAATTGCAATAAAATATTTACTCATGATCACTTACAAACAATTAATCGATCAAACTTTGCACCTTTCCATTTTAAACCATCCTTGCCCAATTCAACCTATGATACACGACATTCAGCCATGACACCTTAGGAATTACCCCTTCTGTGCCCATAAAACCTTTCTTTAAACTAGCAACCTAGTTCTTTTCTTTAGGCAATTCATTTACATGGTATTTCATGCTCCAAGTAACATACAAAATGCATAATTTCTCATAAGACACAAGTATATAACACATATATAAATGCTACTTATCACTCAATTGCAATGACTTATCAACCTTTCATTGATAACTTATTGTCTATTTAGCGATAACTTATCACTCCTTTCCTTGATAGTTATCACTTCCACTAATCACTTTCTTGATAACCTATCACCTCTAACTTATCACTAATCACGATAACTTATTAGCTAAACTATCATTAATTAGCACAAAGCATAATTAACTACAATCTAGTATTACCCTAATCACAATTAACACCCTAATCAAGGATTAAGAGGTTAACTCACAATTTATTAGTAACGACAAGGGAAATGGTAGCAACGATGCGAGTGGCGACAAGACGATGAATGGCTATGGCTCACAGCTTGAAATGGTGAGGGAGGGCAATGGCGGTGGCTCTCAGCAAAGGTGGCGGTGGCAGTGTAGTGGTTGGGCAATGGCTCGGTATGGCCACAGAATGGCGACA
Organism: Corymbia citriodora subsp. variegata; assembly: GCA_014858505.1. Classification (NCBI taxonomy): domain Eukaryota; kingdom Viridiplantae; phylum Streptophyta; class Magnoliopsida; order Myrtales; family Myrtaceae; genus Corymbia; species Corymbia citriodora. Next base: position 51,191 of record MU089693.1, read on the forward strand.
ACGAGACGGTGTGGAGGATGACAATAGGGAGCGGCGGTGGTGCACGGTGAGGGTGACAGCAAGGAGAAGAGAAAGAAGAGAAAATGAGAGAAAACTTGAGGGGGAGGGGCGGCCGGACAAGAGGAGAGAGAGAGAGTGAACGAAAGAGAGGCAAGAGAGATTTGAGAGACAAGAGCGGGATATTTTCCCTTTGCATGCTTGTACAACAATATTCATTCAATGCAAAGGCAACATTTCACCTAGAGTCCTCTCAACCAAGCATTTCCCCTTTTGTCTCATTCCCATCAAGTCCCTCGTCAATGGCAAGTCTTCCACAAGAAGGATAATTTTACCAAAGTATAGTATAAAATACTATACACATACATGGGCAAAAATTTTGTACAAGCTTGTATAAATCAAATTTGGGCTCAATTTAATGGGAAATGAGCTTGAATAGGCATTCTTGGGCTTGGATGGGCTTGACTTAACTTGAGTGGGCTTGGTTGGCCCACTTAGTTGAACCAAGATGGACATGAGGTCCATTGGGCCTTCCCTCAGTTCGTGGGCTTCAAATTCTCAGCCCACTAATCCCTTGTCCAAAATTTTATGTTTACCGATAAAGAAGTGGATTAATGAGGCGATGTCCAAAAGGCTAGTCTTGAAATCATTTGAAAGTTCGATACTTGAAATTGGATTCAAATTCATGGTTAAAATCGATCAAATGCAACTTTAGTATGGCCTCAACTATTGGGTGGCTTTTAGGGATTTTCACGCGTTTGACCCGTAGTTGATAATTTTTAATCTAAGTTTGTGTCTCTTCAATTCATGGGCAACCCTTAGTTGTCATGTAATTGTGAGGGATCAATCGTTCATCCTGAGTACAAAGGTAAAAGAAAGTCGATTTACCATCATTCACATTTAATGTCACAATCATGCGAAATCACCCGCAATTCAACCTTGTACCTTTGCCAAATTGAGTTATTTTTGTTCACTAATTAGCTTGCAACAACATAGTATTGTCCCTCTTTGATCCTTATGGTCGAGCGGTCTATCTCTAATTGAATTCTTTGGTCATGCGCATTTTAATTCTTAATGGCCTTTCCCAATAGGTTTGTTAACTCATGAGTGATCAATTCAGAGTAAATGTAATTAATAGCACATCGATAACATAACCATTTCATACATCCCGAGAATGGTTGAAATTCAAGACATCACAAAAAGGACACAATAAAGAAAGAAGAGCATTATCTCAAGCTCACAAGGATATTATTTGCGAATAAAAGGAGGCAATTGTCTGATTCAGTGATGTTGTGGATCAGGACCTTCAGGACTGGCCCTCATAAGCTTGTAACGACCTTCTTGCCTGTTATCTCTCTTTCCATAGTCTTCACGTAACGCTTGAACCGCCTTACTAAGTGTCTTCCCTCGGATCACAACATGGGGAGCTCGTGCATGGGAGCTCGGGAAAAGCAATACTAGCATTAGACATAGACAAATTTTGAACATGCTCATCGCCATTTTATTTCTTTTTTCAGGGGAGCAAAACGTTCTTGGGTTGATGGAGAATTAGTGCTACGACCTCCTATATATAGTCCTAAGGATGGTTACCTTTTCATTATTCTAATGATCAAAGTAGATACGTGAAAGGTTAATGAAACCTTAGTCACCTGCTGTCCGTTTCATTCATGGAGCTAAAAATCATTAAATAGGACATGATTTGAATCTCCATCTGTTCAATCTTGCTTGTTCTTACCATCGAGAAGATCCATTGCCGTCTATCGTCCAAGATTAAAAAAAACATCATGGCTCTTTGGCTTAAATCTTTTCTATTGCGTGAAGAACCGTCAGTGAATTAATGCCTACCTTATTCTATATATTTTGCTTTTGACCATTTTAAAAAGCTTTATAGTTGGGTGGGTTTCTTTGTATATAACCACTCTGGAAAGCCCGATGCCTTTTCACCTTTTGGCATGGTCGCTTGTTCATCATTATTGTCTTATGTGACGAACCAATGAATTTGTCCATCAAAACGATATGCACGTCGTGTTGAGTGGCTTATATTCATGTTCTTCCACGAGAGTCGTCGAACGTGGTACTCCGAGTCACTTCCTGTTAATCCTCAAGCAATCGCACGAAGGTGGAGTACGTCCAGAAAATGAGTAAATTTCATCAACACTTCGGTTGGAAGTCGCCAGCTGATTTGCGTCGTTACTCGAGGATTTTGATTACTACCACGCAAGTTCATCTCTTTTGCCCCGTCGCCTTGTGCTTTTTCCTTGTCAAAACAGAAACGAGCCGCCCCCAACTTCTTGAGCTTTGTCATTGCGTAAGATCAGGGCTAATAAAAGATTATTGGCTAGACGTAGCCAGTCAAAGGGTACTGACGACACAGTTCACTTTTATTTTTTTATATAGCCAAGCATAATAAGAAGACAAGATCTCGCACCTTTTCCTGCTTATGGTGTCTTGAATTCCATAAAAATTCAATCAATTAGAGATTTGAAAAAGTCGATCGGGAAATTTAGGAAGGCTTGAAGATTGTAGGCTATATGTTTCCATATATATATTTTCTAGATTTGGACTTATATACAAGGGATTTCAAGGGAAATAGTCTGGATTCAATGTAATTGGGATATGTCATGATATCCTTAATATTTGGGGGGTAATTACTAAAGATTTATCAGTTAGTTTAAATCTGATAAAATTTTTAGGGTGGAATTTCTTTGCTATTAGAATTAGGGAAGTGGAAATTTGAGGATCTATCTATTAAGCATTGTACCTTTTACTTGAGATATAATAAAAATAAGAAGTTGTCTCTCTCTCCCATGAGGTAGGCAGATTTTCGCTGAACCACATAAATTTCCATGTTCTTAATTATTCTTGTTTTTCATCTCATCTAGTTAGGGTGTTTTTCCACACATCAATTGGTATTAAAGCAATCTAGGTTATTTGTTCCTGTATTGCGACTTCTAACTAGATGGTCATTCGATTTGATATCGAATGATTCACCAGGAAAATGATTTTACACTATGTTGGAGAAGGATGAAGGATTTGTTGATTCAATAAGGTTTATCAAAGGTTTGGAAGATCGAGCAAGCCGGACACCATCACCAACGGTGACTGGGCTGACATGGAGGAGAAGGCGTGCAACGTGAGCCAATTGAACCTATCGAATGAGGCCCTTCAATACATAACAAAAATTGAATCCGCTCTAGAGGTATGGCTCAAACTCAAAAGCACCTATATGACAAAATCACTTACAAACAAGTTGTTCTTGAAGATATTATATTCACTTCAGGTGAATCAAAGAGGAGATCTATTAGAGCACCTCAACATGTTCAATAAGATGATCAGTGAATTTACAAGCTTGAAGGAAAAGTTCAAGGATGAAGATATAGTGCTTCTACTATTGACATCATTTATTTGACCACTTAGTGACTACGCTCATTTATGGCAAGGAAACCCTAGAGATCGAAGAGGTGATTGCTAATTTCAAACAACACTTGGAAAATGGCAAGTTGTTGAAAATCTTTGAGAGAGGGACTCTTTGCGAAGGAGAAAAGCAATCAAGGAAGAGGAAGATCAACAGATCAAGGATCAAGTAGTAGGGGTCGAACAAAATCTAAGGGAAAGTTCAAAGGAAGATGCTATGGATGCAATTGGCAAGGGCATACCAAGAGAACATGCAAATTAAATTTCTGCAAATTTTGTGTGTTTGGAAAACAATGCAAAGTATGGTTCAAGGTTGCAACTCATACGAGCAAGGGTGTGCTTGAGTATGTGTACATAGATGTATGGGATCCTTCACCACTAAAGTCAAAAGGCATGAAGGAATATTTCATGATGTTCATTGATGATTTCTCACGAAAAGTTTAGGTCTACTTCATGCGACACAAAAACGAGGTCTTTGACAAGTTCAAAGAATGAAAAGCTGAAGTTGAGACCTCAACGAGGAAAAACTTAAGTGCTTGAGATCGGACAATGGAGGAGAGTACAAATCGACACCATTCATGGCACTTGAATGAAGGGATTAAATACCACTTCATAGTTTTGGATACGCCCTAACAGAATGGCGTAGTGGAAAGGATAAACCAAACTTTATTAGAGAGAGCTTGAACCATGAGGGTACATGTGAGATTGAGCAAGGAGTTTTGGGCAAAAATTGTCTACATGGCATGTTATCTTGTGAATTAGTCTCCATCAATTACTATGGACTAGTAAAACTGTTGATTATTCTAATTTAGGAATATTCGATTGTCATATTTTTTTACATGTGCAAAGTTTAAAGGGCTCAAAATTGGATCCAAAGTCAAAACAATGCATATTTCTTGATAATGAGAAATGAATGAAATGTTACAAATTATGGGATCCAAGTGAAAAGTAAGTTCTGACGAGTAAGGATGTTATGTTTGATGAATCTACAATGCTGAAGTCAAGCTGCATTCCCTGCCTAATATCGGTGTCCTAGCCTTACTGTCTTGGAGCTCCTTGCCGCATGGTAGCCGCCCCAACGAGCACAAGTCTTTGCCGAGTCCTTGCTGTGTATCCCTTTTGCCTCTCCGGTTATTCGATGATCATCTTGCCAGACTCCGCGAAACTCTCGTCGCCAATCATCGTTGGAAACCAATTTTTTAAACTAAGTAGTGTCTTAAACCTAACCCAATTCAAACATATGATTTCCTAATTTGAGATATAATAATTGTAACTTCATTTGGTGTGAGATTTTAAGCGCTTCCCAAATATCCTCCTTCTAGTCGGTGCATATTTATAATAATTGGCATTTGAATTTTTAGACTGAAGATTGTATCCCTAATTAAGTTTGTCTCCTATTTTGATTGTGATAATATTTGATTACGTGGGGCTCATATTGCATTGTTATTAATTTACGAAACATTCGTATTTTTAAATTACAAAAGAAATTGCATTGCATTCAACATAGATTGCGTTCACCTAAGTTTCCTAAAATAAAATTGCATTATTAGAAACCATGTTGTAATTTAGGAATTTACCTAATTTACATTATCATTTAATATAAATTATTTCCTAATTTAAGTTAGGTCACCATACACTTTAAGTAATTTCCTATTTTGGCTTTTAAAGTAAATTAGAAAAATATCATGTGCATTTCTCATATAGAATAAATTAGTTAATATCCATGTCGTTCAATGGATATATGCTTAGGTTTATATGAATCAAATTGCGTATCATATTAAATTAGTTCCTGATTGTCTTACTTGTTATTAGAATTAGGTCATATATAGATTGCATTTAAATAATCCATGTCACATGTCATTAGCTTAAATTAGAATTTAGATAAACATAATTTAGATTAAAATTGCATCCATTAAAAGAAAAACCACAAAAGAATTAACTGTCATTGCATTTGGAATCATATTTAGGTTATGCATATATTTTTTTTAATTAACAACTTGTGGAACACTTGGGTCATATTATCATAACGATGTCATGTTTTTCTTAATACATTGACGTTTTTCTCTCTTTTCTAGTAATTTTTTTATCGCTTTGATTATTGATTTTTATATTCTTATTTGTACACTCATATGATTACCTCTCACATGTTCATGATTAAGGATTAAAATTATTCCAGACTGCTCCAAAATAGATATTTTTGAAATAAGAAAGAATGTATCGAAAGAGTATTAGATTTATATTTAATCAATTCCCTGTATCTATGAAATCTTTTATTCATAGAAAAAGAATGTTCTCTCATATATTACTTGGGTTTCTAGTCGACCCATAATAGATTAGTGACAATTCCAAAGTGAATTGATTTGTATGTTTATATGATTTCATTAAAATACCAATTGTAATTGGAGTGTGGTTGAAAGTGTTCATGCAAAGTGTTTTCTTAGTAATCGATTTGCTTTTCCTTTTGATAGTTCACCTAGTGAAAGTTTAACTTTTCTTTTGGTGGTTCATCTCGTGGAGAGTTGCGATACGGTTAAGCTCTTCGAGAAACTTGTTGTGCTCTTGCTCGGTCTAGCTCTCCTTGAACTTGTGGTGCCACGCTACGAATGCGAGAGAGAGCAACAGAGGATGAGAGAGGGAGTTGGGAGGCGAGCTTCGAGACACGAGATGAGAGAGGAAGACAAAGCCACGAGAGGGTCCAAGAGCTAAGAGGCAAGAGGCATCGGAGTTGAGAGAATCGAGAGGTCGCTTCTTTGAGAGTGTCAGTGAGACTTTGAGAGGCTAGGTTTTGTTTTGCCCCAAAAAAGCACCGATGTATAGCTTTAGATTAGAAAATAAGAAGAAGAAGAAAATGTTACAAAAAAACACATACTGCTCCGGTCTGGGTCCTAGTGCAGAACCAAGAACCAAACTAGTAATTACCGTTTACCAAAAATGAGACTAGTTTCTGAGAGAACCGTCCGGAGTCGGAATGGTTTGGTTCAGTTTGCAATCCCTTATCCCTAGTTGAATCCAAAAATAGAGCAAGGTCTGAGAAAAAAACAAAAGCGAAATAACGAGAGATGGAGAAAATATTACTTCCACTTTTGGGAACAAAAAGATATTTGTAATTTAGATGAAATTATTTGGAGAGAATACTCGCTACAAGATTTTGCTTTTTGATTTGAGCAAACAAAGAAAATTAGTAGCAAAGTTAGAATATCTACTTTGTGAGTTTTCCTTTGAGTTCCCGTCTCCAATTTGTCATATTTCAATTTACAAAAATTTTAGAGTAAAGACTTTATGAATGACTAATATAGTACCAAAATTTTATCACTTTGTTATCAGAAATTTTTAAAAAGTATATTTAAGTGACTCAGCAAGCCACATCATTGAGGCCATCCTTTTTCCTAATTACGTGCAATTAAAATTTTTAAACTTGTAAAGAAAATGTACTATCAAGTACCTTTACTAACTTCACACAATTTGAATGACAAAAAATAATGACATGAGATTTTTGAATATTTTTGGCGGTCATATGGCGTTGATTTGATGTAATGTGGATGTCGCATCAGCAATGTCCCCAAAAAATAAAAGAAAACGTTCGAACTAGAGCAAGGCCCTCGCTGGATTGCTTGAATAGTGGAGCACCTTTGCCTCGTGTTCTCGACAATGGCCATTAAGGGCTTATTTGGTAATTTATTAAACAGTAAAAATTTCTATTCTTTTATTTTCGAGAGTAGATTTAAAACAGAAATCCATTTGTTAAAATTTTTATTCTTGAGAATAAATTTGTTTCAGGGAATAAATTTAAAACGGAATCAATAATAAAAAAAAAATTACTTCTTATTTCCCGAAACAATTTTAAAAATAAGTTTTTTCTCGCTTTCTTCTTTTTCTCTTCTCTCTTTCCTTTTCTTCTTCCTCCTCTCAGTCTACTACTACCCCCATCACCGCCCATCGGCCATCATCACCGGCACCAGCGGTGGCCAACAAGTGGCTGGGCGAGGTCTGGCGACCTTGCTTGGCCATCGACAAGCTAGATCTTGTAGATCTAGGGGAGGTTGAGCCTCGCCAGTGGCTAGGCAAGCCGCGCTAGGTCACCAGTGAGGGTCAACCTTGCGAGGGTCGACCTTGCCCAAGCGGTGCGAGGTCGGCCTCACCTTGGCTTGGCGAGGCCGGGCCTTGCGCTGCTTGGGCTTTGCTTGCCTCACCAGATCTAGGCGAGGATAGCCTTGCCCAGCTATGCGAGACCAAGCTATGGTCAAGTGAGGCTCCAGCGAGCTAGCCGAACGTTGCTTAGTTAGTCGTCGGCCACAATCACTATCAGCAACCAGCAACAATGGAGGAAGTAGGAAAAAATAAAAAAGAAAAATATGAAAAAAAGTATTAAAAAATTAAAAGACAATATTTTGGACTAGAAATTTTAAGATTTTACCAAATGCATTTCAATCCTAAGAATAAAAATTTTGGACAGTTACCAAACGCCTTCAAATACTCAGAAATTGTTATTGGAAATAGAATAAAACCGAATCATTTATGAGCAGAATACACACCCTAACCCTCCACGCCTTAAGCATCAACAAGGGTTGACAACCGTCACTGAAAACACACTAGCTGTTAGCGAGCCCTTGCACGGTGGCGGCACCAAACTTGGCATCGCCACGTAAAGGTTGGTCAACCATGGCATCCGACTCTTGAGACCTCGTTGTGATGTTCGGCCGACCCTTGCGTTGGCATACTTTAATACTTTTTGGGGGCACGTTGTACTACTTTGACGCTAATTGGATGTCACGTTAGCAAAAAATTTCCAAAAATTTATCAAAATTGGCACAATGGCCCTCGCTAGATTGCTTGAAGGGCGATGCGGCTATGAGGGCCTTCACCCTTGATTGAGCATCAATAAGAGCCGACAACATTGTTGACCACAATCGAGGGTCAACCACCTTCGCCGTGAGCAGGCCCTTGCACGGTGGAGGCGCCACCACTTGCCACCACTTGCCACCACCTTGCGACCGCACGAGGATCATCAAACCCTCACGGGTGGTAGGCAGTGCGAGGCGCCATCACCAATCAAGAGCTTTCAAAGCCTTGCCTAAGGCCCTTGCCTATTTCTCATGAGGATTGCAAGCCCTGACTTGTGTTCGGCGAGGGTTATCAGTCCTCGCCGAGTCTTAGGCGAGCAGCAGCGGCATCATCCCATTGCATCAATTAGCCAATGAATGCCCCTTTATTTTTAGCATTTTTTCAACGTATCATTTTATCTTTGGTTTTTTCCCTCTCGCGAGTTCGCTTGGTGCCAAATCAATACTACATGAGATTGACAGATATTAACAAATATTGCATTAGCCTTTTTCATCGTTCAAATTAGATGAGGCAACCAATTTGTTCTAGTGGGCACCCTTCCTACGTGAGAAGGAGGGGGTTCGAATTCCCATTTTCTTAGAGGGTTGAGATGATGAATATTTAGTTTCATATATAGATTTTGACTCTATATCTTGCGAGGAGGCAGGACAAAAGTTTGAAAATGAGAGTTAGAGTAAAAATAAAGTATGACTGATAAAAAAAATTACATGGTCCAGCAAAAATATATGATTGCACATTTTGATTAAATTTTAATACTTAATTACACAAATTAATAATTTTTAGAAATGAATTGAGGGTCAACCACCTTTGCCGTGAGTAGGTGCCCTTCAAGGTGTAGGTGCCCTTCGCACAAGGATCATCAGACCATTGCGAGGTGGTAGGCGCTCAAAATAAACCTAAAGCATGAAAGACTTCGAGTCATGGCTCTAATACGTGTTAAAATGTCTAACCCGAAAAACACGAGTTATTAGGTAGAGGAAAACAGCATTAATAAAGTTCAATTGAATCTTACAGTTAAACGCTATAGATTATTTATCTGTACAATATTAAATTATACGTGAGGGAGGACATTATGAAGAATATCGGATATATGTAGGGATGTGCTTCTTCTTAACCTAAATTCTTTGACAAATTTTGAACTTCTAAAGAAAACGGGCACCCCGACAAGGATGACATCAATTACGTCGGAAAAGGTGTGCGATCATCTCTTCTTATTATGTTTGGCTATAGAAGAAAAATAAAAGTGAGCCGTGTCATTAGTACCCTTTGATAGGCTACGTCAAACACAATTTTTTATTAGCCCTAATTTTACGTAATGACAAAACTCAAGAGGCTGGGGGTGACTCGTTTCTCTTTTGACGTAGGAAAAAAACACAAAGCGACAGGGCAAAGGAGATGAACTTGTCAGCTAGAAATCAAATACTCGGAACGACAAAATTCAGCTGGTGACTCCAAGCAAAAGCGTTAATGGAATTTAATCCTATTTTGGCCGGACTACATTTTTGTGCGATACTCGAGGATTTGCAGGAAGTGACTCGGAGTACCACCTTGGACGACCCTCGTGGACGAAAATGAATATGAGCCATGCAACACGACGGGCCCATCATTTTGATGTACAGATTTATTGGCTCGTTACATAAGACAATAATGAGGAGCAAGCGAATATGCCAAAAGGTAAAAAGGGCATTAGGCTTTTCCACAACGTTATCTACAAAGGGACAAACCACCCGACTTGCAAGCTTCTTCAAAAGGTCAAAAAAAATATACATAGAATAAAGTAGGCATTAATCACTAACACTTCTTTACCAAATGGAAGAGAGTTTGAGCCAAAGAACCGTAATGTTTTGTTTAATCTTGGATGATACACGACAATGCATCTTCACGCATGGTGGAAAAATGTAAGATTGACAGATGAAGATTCAAATAATGTCCTATCCAATGATTTTCGCTCGAAGAGCAAAACAGACAACTGGTGACTAAGATTCACTCTTCGCGTTTCTATTTTGATCATTAGAATAATGAAGACAGGACCATCCTTGGGACTATATATATAGCAGGTCTTAACACTAATTCTCCATCAAACTCAAGACCGTTTACCCTGAAAAGAAATAAAATGGCAATGAGCATGTTCAAAATTTGTCTATGTCTAATGCTGATATTGCTTTCGATTTCAACCTCCCGTGCACGAGCTCCCCAATCTATGATGCAAGGGAAGACACTTAGTAAGGTGGTTCGAGCATTACATGAAGACTTTGGAAAGCAAGATAACGGGCAAGAAGGTTGTTACGAGCTTATGAGGGCCAGTCCTGAAGGTCCTGATCCACAACATCACTGAATTAGAAAATCGCCACCTTCTCTTATTCGTGAATAGCGTCCTAGTGAGCAGGAGATAATGCTTGTCTTTCTTTATCGTCTCCTTTTGTTTTTCTATGAGTTCCGAATCTTGCTAGGTCATTTTTCAATATAATGCCGTAGTAAGCTTGTGGGCATGGCAAGGAAAGGTACGAAATGTAATGTTTTTATCAATATTGGGCTTGTAGTAGTGAAACATTAAATATTTATGCTATTGACTATCTATGTTGGCATTTTTGTTATCTTTGAGCTTTTGAATCTTGATAACTTGGAGAAGATCTAATGTAGTGGAGCCAAAAGAGCTATGGTGATATCAAAAATGAACCAGCACAATTATTATTTTCTATAGATTCATCATCCTCATTTGAAAGACACATTTTTTTAAACCAGCACCACATGATGACAATATGAAGTTCATGGGATGGCGACATATATGCCAACATAGTCAATAGCATCAATATTTAATACTTCACTACTATCAGTCCAATTTTGATAAACACATTACATTTTGTACTTTTCCTTGCCACGCCCACAAAATCCATGACCAACTCAACATTAAAAGCCTACTATGACATTACATTGTACAATGACTTAGCAAGATTTGGAACTCATAGTAAAACGAAAGGAGACGAAAAAGAAAGAAGAGTGTTATCTCATGCTCACTAGACGCAATTCATGAATAAAGAAGGCATCGATTTTCTTATTCAGTGATGTTGCGGATCGGGACATTTAGGACTGGCCCTCATAAGCTCATAATGACTTCGTTGCCTGATATCTCCCTTCCCAAAGTCCTCACGTCGTGGTTGAACTGCCTTACTAAGCGTCCTCCTGTGGATCACGACGTGGGGAGCTCGTGCACGGGAGCTTGGAAGCGAAAGCAATATCAGCATTAGGCATAGACAAATTATGAACATGCTCATCGCCATTTTATTTCTTTCTAAGATAGTGAAATGTTTTTGGGTTCGATTGAGAATTAGGGTTACATCCTCCTATATATAGTCCCAAGAATGGTTACCCGTTCATTATTTTGATTATCAAAGTAGATACGCGACAAGTGAATCTTGGTGACTTACTGTTCGTTTTGTTATTGAAGCTAAAAGCATTGGATTGGACATTGCTTTTTTTTTAATCTTCATTACTTCACCTTTATGTTTTCTCACCATGCCTGAAGATATATTGTCGTGTGTCGTCCAAGATTAAACAAAACATCATGTCTCTTTGGCTCAAACTCTCTTCCAACGGGTAAAGAACCGTTCGTGATTAATGCCCACCTTGTTCCATGTACATTGTTTTTGAACTTTTGAAGAAGCTACAAAGTTGGGTCGATCGTCTCTGGGTATATCGTTGTGGGAAAGCCTAATGCCATTTTACCTTTTTCGCGTGATCATTTGTGTCCTCACTATTGTCTCGTGCAGGGAACCAATGAATTTGTACATCAAATATTTTGCACATCATGTTGCATGGCTCATAATTCGAGGAAACTATCCAATGAGTCCTAAACCTATTTTATAAATATCAATATAACTCTAAGCCTTTTAATTTTGCAAAATTTTGTGCTAAATCATGGCGTAAAAATTCAATATAGTTCTTTCTATTAATATCAGTTGGAAATCATTGAAGTAGCGAGTTGGCATCCGGACGATAAATTTATGCATTTCGCTCATAATCATGTTATTCTTTCCACTAAGATGTTGCATGGCTCATAATTCGAGGAAACTATCCAATGAGTCCTAAACCTATTTTATAAATATCAATATAACTCTAAATCTTTTAATTTTGCAAAATTTTGTGCTAAATCATGGTGTAAAATTTCAATATAGTTCTTTCAATTAATTTCTATTGGAAATCATTGAAGTAGCGAATTGGCATCTGTACAATAAATTTATGATTTTCTCTCGTAACCATGTTATTCTTTTTACTAAGATCGTTTAAGGCTGTTTGTCCTTATTATACTTGAGATGAATAATTTAAAATCTTAAAGTATTATCCTAAGTCGCTTGACTACAAAATTTGAGCGGGTTTTATTAATGTGGATTTCCTCCACTTAATAACTTACAATTTTTTAGTTGTACAATTTAACATGGTATTACGACCAAGTGTTGAAGTCCTTTTCGCCCTAGGCTTATTTCGCGCGCGCGGCTCTATGTTGTTCGATTCACATGCTTTCTTCCATGCCAGCTGGACAAATTAACTTAGAGGAGGTTTTGTGGAATAAATCCAACATCGCTCGACCACTAAGCTTAAATAGGCTTTATCTACATACAGGCCCTTTCAACAGCTTTTAGGATTTAAGCTCATGGTCGAATTAGTACGATGTTAGCAAAATCATATATTGTTAAAACCTAACTAGCATTAAGAAAATCCACAATTCATAAGCAGGCGTAATTTGCGGCACAACAAGCGAGGCTTGTTTAAATGGAGGCCCACTAAACACAAGCAAACCCTATGAACCAATTAAATCAGCCTTCCACCTATCGATACGACTCTACAAGCCCTTGAGCTATTAAGTCCAAACCTTTCTTTATCCAAGTGGCCTTCACCAAATTAGTTTGCATATCCTGTTGGTGAAATATGAATAAGGAGAAAATTGACAATTTAATTCTAAATCTATTATATGGATGTCAATTCAATTTAAACTTTTCAATATTTCTAATGTAATCCTAAACCTTTGGGTGAAATTGCAATGTAATCCTTCCGGCCAGTTAGTGTCAAAAATCATTGGTGTGGCATTCTAAAAATTGTCTATGATAGCATGCCATATAAGACAGCCTATGATGACTAGACCCCATGTCAACAATTTCCGATAGTAATTGGCCGAAATGACTACATTGGAATTTTATGCAAAAAATTAGAATTAAATTATTGACATCCCTATAATAAACTTATATATTAATCGAATTATTATCATTTTAAATAGGTGAATTCCAGCTCCTAAATTGGAATTCCCCAACACCCTCATTTATTGAGCCAAACAAAGACAATGACAAAATTTGGCAAATTATCGGTGAAATTGCCAAAAAATAATTTGTCGTGATGGGAAATTAGGACAAAGAAACGGGGCGTGGTGGTATCAAATGTCTAAAACCAACAACAAAAGTACAATCAAAAGTTCTTCGGCCCATTTCTAAAAATTTTCAATTTGTATAATCAAATTCTAAACTTAATTAAAAAGTACAATCGAGTATATCCATTAACCTTATCTAATTTGAACGATGAAAAAAGTTTTTGTAACATATTTCTATATTTGTCAATCTCATGTAGCATTGATTTGGCACCAAGTAAACTTGCAAGAGGGGAAGAAACCAAAGATCAAATAATAAATTGAAAAAAAGATAAAAATAAATAGGTATTCATTGGTCAATCGATGCAATGGTATGACACCGTCGCCCCTCGCCCGAGCCTTACCAAAGATTGATAACCTCACTAGACACAAGCCAGGCCTTGCGATCCTCATGGAGACCAGGAAGGGCCTAGGCAAGGGTTTGAAAGCTCTTGCATGCTAGCAGCAACTTGCATCGCCTACCACCTCGCAATGGTCTGATGATCCTTGTGCGATACTGGCAAGTGGTGGCGCCACCACCTCGAAGGGCACCTACTCACGGCAAAGGTGGTTGACCCTCAGTTCATTTCTAAGAATTATTAATTTGTGTAATTAAGTATTAAAATTTAATCAAAAAGTGCAATCAAATATTTATGCTGGACCATGTAATTTTTCTTATCAGTCATACTTTATTTTTACTCTAACTCTCACTTTCAAACTTTTGTCCTACCTCCTTGCAGGATATGGAGTCGAAATCTATATCTGAAACTAAATCGTCATCATCTCCACCCTCTAAGAAAATGAGAATTCGAACCCCCTCCTTCTTATGTACGAAGGGTGGCCATTGGGACAAATTGGTTGCCTCATCTAATTTGAACCATGAAAAAAGCTAATGCAACATTTGTTAATATTTGTCAATCTCATGTAGTATTGATTTGGCACCAAACGAACTCACGAGGGGGGAAAAACCAAAGATAAAATGATACGTTGAAAAAATGCTAAAAAGAAAGGGGCATTCATTAGCTATTTGATGCAATGGGATGATGCCGCTGCTGCTCGCCTAAGACTCGGCGAGGACTGATAACCCTCGCCGAACACAAGTTAGGGCTTGCAATCCTCGTGAGAACTAGGCGAGGGCCTTAGGCAAGGCTTTGAAAGCTCTTGATTGGGGATGACGCCTTGCACTGCCTACCACCCATCAGGGTTTGATGATCCTCGTGCGGTGGCAAGTGGTGGCGCCTCCACCGTGCAAGGGCCTGCTCACGGTGAAGGTGGTTGACCCTCGATTGGGGATGGCGCCTCGCACTGCCTACCACCCATGAGGGTTTGATGATCCTCGTGCAGTGGCAAGTGGTGGCGCCTCCACCGTGCAAGGGCCTGCTCACGGCGAAGGTGGTTGACCCTCAATTGTGGTCAACAATGTTGCTGGCTCTTATTGATGCTCAATCAAGAGTGAAGGCCCTCACAGCTGCATCGCCCTTCAAGCAATCTAGCGAGGGCCATTGTACCAACTTGATAAATTTTTGGGAATTTTTCGCTAACGTGACATCCAATTAGCGTCAAAGTAGTGCAACGTGCCCTCAAAAGTATTAAAATATGCCAATGCAAGGGTCGGCCGAACATCGAGATCTCAAGAGTCAGATGCCATGGTTGACCAACCTTTATGTGGCGATGTCAAGTTTGGTGCCGCCACCGTGCAAGGGCTCGCTGACAGCTACCGTGTCTTCAGTGAGGGTTTCCAACCCTTGTCAATGCTTAAGGCGTAGAGGGTTAGGGTGCATATTCTGCTCATAAATGATTCGTCACAGGAATAATTTCTGAGCATTTGAAGGCATTTGGTAACTATCCAAAATTTTTATTTCCAGAATTGAAATGCATTTGGTGAAATAGTAAAATTTCTAGTCTAAAATATTGTCTTTTAATTTTTTAATACCTTTTTACATTTTTTTTCCTACTTCCTCCATTGTAGCCGATTGCTGACGGTGGCGATGGCCAACGACCAACTAGGCGACGTCTGGCTAGCTCGCTGGAGCCTCGCTTGACCACCGACGAGCTTGGTCTCGCAAAGCTGGGCGAGACTGAGCCTCGCCAGTGGCTAGGCAAGGCTCTCCTCGCCCAAATCTGGTGAGGCAAGCTACTCCAGGCGGTGTGAGGCCGACCCTCGCCAGTGGCCCAGCGTGGCTCGCCTAGCCACCGGCGACCTCGCCCAAATTTGCGAGATCTAGCTCGTTGATGGCCAAGTGAGCCTTTAGCAAGGTCGCCAGACCTTGCCAAGCCACTTGCCGGCCAGCACTGGCATCGACGATGATGGCCAATGGGCGGTGATGGGGGCAGCAATAGACTGAGAGGAGGAAGAAGAAAAAGAACGAGAGAAGAGAAAAAGAAGAAAGGGAGAAAAAACTTATTCTTGGAATTGTTTCCGAAAACAAGAAGCAATTTTTTTTTATTCTTAATTCTGTTTCAAATCTATTTCCTGCAACAAATTTGTTCTCAATAACAAAAATTTTAACAAATAGATTTCTATTCTAAATCTACTCCCGAAAACAAAAGAGCAGAAATTTTTACTATTTGACAAGTTACCAAATATACCCTTAATAGCCATTGTTGGAGAACACGAGGCAAAGGTGCCCCACTATTCAAGCAATTCAGCGAGGGCCTTGCTCTAGTTCGAACGTTTTCTTTTATTTTTTTGGGAACATTGCTGATGCGACATCCACGTTACATCAAATCAATGCCATATGATCGCCAAAAATATTCAAAAATCTCATGTCATTATTTTTTGTCATTCAAATCTTACTTCGATCATTCTAGTTGAACAATCTCGACCTTTTTGGCTGACTTGACCTCATTTCGATGGATAAAGTAGATTAACCTCTTTTGCCCTTATATCTTTTTGGTTGGCAGGTGGAATAGTACCCAGCTATAGGGTTGTACATATATCTATTCCTTAAGGTTAATCTAGTTAGTAAATAAAATGACAAGATTGCTTTTGAGGTGTCTGTCTTTATGACTATCCTTGCTGTTGCTGTTTGATCAAGGTTTAATGTTTCGTTTCCTTATATATATAACCATAAGATAAAAAGAATGGTTAGCAACGTGTCTTGGGACGTCGCACTCATTTGACTACAAGTGAACAAGGGTTATCATGCGCCCAAGAATCCGGGCGTGACAATGTTCAGCCACTTGATCTCCCTACTAAGTCGACACAAAGCCATCAATGCTCTCTTTCTTCGCTACTATAGAAACTGGGTCCTTCATGTGCTACTTGATCCTCACCTTCGTCATTTGCAGCTTCCTCTTTGTCCTCAACCCAGCCACTCACTCCTCTTGTCCTTGGCTCACCAATTAGAATTTCGATTTGGGAGCAAATCATTCAATTTTGGGGGTAAATCGAAGTAGGATTTCTATTTTAGGAGTAAATCAATTAGGGTTTCAATTTGCAATTTATGGTTTATATATTGGGGCAAATGATGTGGATAACGTCGTTTATGGTCTATATTTTGATTGATCAGGCCGGCGAGCCATATGGGCCAAAGAAATTAATAAAATATGGCCACATAAGATTTGACTTGAATCAGAATTATCATTTAAATGATTATTTTTTATGAAAGTGATACTTAAGTGATCCGAAAAAACTTTTTGCACTAAAATAAGTGTCGTACACAACTTTTGGCACTTCTAATATACTTATCCTTGGCCAATGCCATGTTAGTGATTTTATGCTAAAATTGGCTTAATGGACTTAATTGAAAAAATTAAAAAGATTTAAAATTGAATATGTAAAAGTATAATAGATTTAGACTTTTTAGACAATTTTCCTAGACTTCATGCGTAGTGGATGACGCTACACTTTATAATGGCCTTTTTGGTACAAACATATGGAGAAGATTAGCATATCTAAAGTATACTTGCTAAAGGACAGTTATGTGACAGAGGATCTTTACAATGTTGATTCATTTCTTCTTAGCTTTTTCTCATTTGGCCCTAATCTATGCTGATGATCTGATTGTACTTATTCTTTATTTACCCAATACGCAATCGGGTGAGGATTCGTCGCAATGTGAAAAGTATGGTGACGTTGCGATCCCAAGGACTTCATATTGTCATCATGTGGTGCTGGTTTCGAAATATATGTCTTTCAAGTAAGGACAATGGAACCATAGAACAATAATACTTATGTTGGTTCATATTTGATACCACCATAGCTCTTTTGGCTCTACTAAATTAGATCTTCTCCAAATTGTAAAGATTCAAAAGCTTAAAGATAACAAAAATGCCAACGCAGTTAGTCAATAGCATCAATATATAATGTTTCATTACTATAAGTCCAATTTTGATGAACACATTACATTTAGTACTTTTCCTTGCCATGCCCACAAACTCCATGAACATTAAAGCCCTACTATGCCATAACATTGAAAAAGACCTAGCAAGACTTGGAACTCATAGAAAAACAAAAGGAGACGATAAAGATAGAAGAGAATTTTCTCATGCTCACTAGGAATTCGAAAATAAAAGAAGGCAGCCATAGTCTTATTCAGTGATGTTGCGGATCAGGACCTCCAGGGCTGAACCTCATAAGCTCGTAATGACCTTCTTGCCTATTACCTCCCTTTGCATAGACTTCACGTAATGCTCGAACCAGTGTCTTCCCTCGGATCACAACATAGGGAGCCCGTGCTCGGGAGCTGGGAAGTGAAAACAATATCAGCATTAGGCATAGACAAGTTTTGAACATACTCATCGCCATTTTATTTCTTTTTAGGAGAGAGAAATGCTTTTGGGTTCTATGGAGAATTAGGGTTACAACCTCCTATATATAGTCCTAAGGATGGTCCTCTCTTCATTATTCTAATGATCAAAGTAGATACGTGAAGAGTGAATCTTAGTCACCTGTTGTCTTGTTCTTGGAGCAACAATCATTGGATAGTACAATATTTGAATCTTCGTCTGTTCAATCTTACATCTTCACGCACATCTTCCCACCAAGCGTGAAGATGTATTGTCGTGTATCGTCCAATATTAAACAAAACATCCTGGATCTTTGGCTTAAACTCTCTTCCAATGGGCAGAGAACTGTTCGTGATTAATACCTACCTTATTCCATGTACATTGTTTTTGACCTTTGGAAGTAAAGTTGGGTGGGTTGTCCCTTTGTGGATAACGTCGTGGAAAAGCGTAATGCCTTTCACCTTTTGGCATGATTGCTTGTTCCTCATTATTGTCGTATGTAACGAGCCAATCAATTTGTACATCAAAACGATGTGCACGTCGTGTTGCATGGTTCATATTCACGTTGGTCCCCGAGGGTCGTCGAACGTGGTGGTCGGAGTCTCTTCCTGCAAATCCTCGAGAAATCGCACCAAAATGAATTGTCCGGCCAAAAATGAAGTGACTTTCATCAACGCTTCCGTTTGAAGTCAGCAGCTGAATTTTGTGTCGTTACTCGAGGGTTTTGATTACTAGCCAACAAGTTCATCTCTTTTGTCATGTCGCTTTGGGCTTTTTCCAACGTCAAAACAGAAACGATTCACCCCCAGCTCCTTGAATTTGTCATTACGTAAGATTAGGGCTAATGAAAGATTTTGTGTTTTACGAAGCCAGTCAAAGGTTACCAACGGTGCGGTTCACTTTTATTTTTCTTCTATAGTCAGGCGTAATAAGAAGACATGATCTCACCTTTTCGAACGAAAATGATGTTGTCCTTGTCCGGGTAGCTGTTTTCTTTAGAAGTTCAAAAGTTATCGAAGAACTTAGGTTAAGAAGAAGAATATTACTATGTCTATTCGATATTCTTTGTAATACTCTCCCTCACGTATAATTTAATATTATACAAATGAATTATCTACATGATATAGGTTTATGAGATTTAACTGAGTTTTATTGATGCGGTTTCCCTCTACCTAATAACTCATGTTCTTAGTGTTAGACATTGTAAAATGTATCGAAGCCAGGCCTCGATGTCTTTCATGCTTTAGGTTTATTTAGCAGATGTGTGGCACTACTGTCTTCTATTCACATGCCTTCTCCCATGCCAGCCGGTTCAAATCCCAATTTACACTTGAGAAGGTGTCATAGTATTAATCCAAACATCACTTGAGGGACAATGACAAAATTTGACAGGTTTATCAACAAAATCATCGTTATAGTTGGTTTACCTATCCCGACAAAATAGTTGCGGTTGGTAGGGCTTGGGAGAGTCCGCACTAAGTCTTTGGACTTAGTAATCCATTAGTCTTCCCATAGTGATTCACCTTCGGGAAGGTCGCGACAGTACCATAGATCCAATCAGGCTACCATTGTCATTTGTACTATTTGGTTTGCCTCAGTCTAACTAACATATTGACTATGTAGTTGTTGTATCTTCTTATTTTAGGAAAATGATGCCATAAGTGTCATAAACTTTCATACAATGTTCACTTAGGTGTACGGTCTCACTTGAATGCTATAACATTTTTTCCAATAATTGAGGGGCCATCACTTGTGTACAGCGCTCCTCTATATAATTTTTCATTCAATAATTTAAGTGTCATAATTTTCAAAAAACATTCACCATAAGTGCCATGCTTAATGTAGTTGCAAGATGAGCAAGAGTTGTTTTGAGTGATTATCGATGGTGGGTGAGTGTATGGGGATGGATGTTGATGGGTAATGATGGGTAATGCAAAATGAGGGATAGGATGTGATTGAAACCAAGACGTATAGGACACGCCACTAGCCAAGGATCAAAATCAGGATTTATGAAGCTCACCACCAAGGCCTATAGAAATCACCAACCAAGGATACAAGACTTTGGGATTGAAGAAGCTCATTATCAAGGCCTACAGGAAAACCACTAGCCGAGAATACAATACTTCTTCGGCTTACCACCAAGAATCCACCTCCCAAGAATATAAAAACCAAGAGTAATCCACTTTCCAAAGATATTCACTCACATAGAAGATAATCTC
Source organism: Corymbia citriodora subsp. variegata (assembly GCA_014858505.1). NCBI lineage: Eukaryota > Viridiplantae > Streptophyta > Magnoliopsida > Myrtales > Myrtaceae > Corymbia > Corymbia citriodora. The sequence continues at coordinate 71,786 of MU089693.1, forward strand.
AAATTTTCATATACTCAAAATTCACTATCTTATACTTGAGAATTCACCTCATTATATAGAGGGATTATTGCAAAGGAAAGAGACTAAACATTGAACACAAGATATTACCTCATTATTTAAAGACATAGGAGCTAGAAAAACACAATTAAGTCTGAGGAACTATAGAATGCATCAAAGCATCTAGAGACCTGAACTTTGACTCTTTGACACCTGCAACACACTTGAGACTTACAAATGACACTTGACTAGATGCAAGGTAATTAAGATTACACTCTAGATCCGTTAGTCATTTAGGGCAGCCCAATTGATACCTTGAAAAATTGTCAAACAATAAAGAAAATTGTCCATAATTGCCTTTAATTGTTATATAGTTGATTAGCAGTCTTGGAATTGATAACAAGCTAGTAAGTTGATATCGACAACCATGAAATCGACACCTTGGACACCAAATTGACAATTCTGTTGCATAATGGACATCTTCAATTTGAATCTATCGACCATGCTCAATGCTCCCACATCAATTTCCCTAGGTTATTGAAGATTTGTCCTCAAATCTTATAATTGCTTCATCTCAAATTCCTAATTTGTCAAAATCATTCTTACCCAAGAAACTTGATCCCGACAAATTTCTCAAATGGCTTCTCCAAAGAATTAGACAATGCATATGCTTGAACCCTATGAAATTCTTCGAGGCTAAATTCACATCTTCAAGCATACTCATTAAAGAATGCATTTCAAGGTGTAGGGAACTCGCTTTCTCACTCATTTTCTCTCAACCATACTCTCTCAACCCGGGTTTCATTCAAGAAAAGGTTTTCCTTAATTTTGTTTCTCTTGCCAGGTTGAATTTTTGCTAGTCATTGATAGATTTAATGGAAGAAGGGTAACATGTTTTTGGTCCTTGCTGAATGTGTAGGTGTTATTATGACCATCATGCCTAACTTTCGTATCAAATTGCCAAGGTCTCCCAAGAAGCAAATGACAAGCATTCACAGGAACAACATCACACCATACTTCATCATTATATTTTTTTCCAACGGAGAATTGAACAAGATATTTTTTATCAACCCTTGCCTCATTTCCTTTGCGAAGCTAAGAGAGCTTACAAGGTTGGGGTTGTTCCTCTATCTTGAGGTGCTATTAATCTACCATTGTTGTAACCAATACATTCTCACAACTTCCTCCATCAATTATAACATTACACTCCTTTTCAAGAGAAGTGCATCTAGTTTGAAAAATATTGTTGCAAAGCCAAGTGCCTTCTTCACTAGGAGTAGCATTCAAGATCCAACAAAGAATTAGAGACTCTCCTGAATCTAGATGGATAATTTCATTTTCTCCTCCCCCTTCATTGGAGCTAGGTGAGTCATCACATTTCTCTTCTTCAAGCGCTTCTTCTAATAGAGAGACAATATTTCGATTTGGACAATCGGAGGCAATGTCTAAAAGCTTGGCACTTGAAACACTTGCTTATACCGGCATGGTTAGGGTTATTGAAACTTAATGCTTCATCATTCTTAGGAATTGAATTTGAAGTTGTTACCCTAGTATTAAAAGTAAAAGTACTCTTACCTTTGGAATAGCATTCTTTGTTTTGGGAGGGACTACCATGTGCTTCTTTAATTTATCATTCCACTTTAAGTTCAATTTGACAAATATCATTGTAAGTCCAATTAGGTTGTAACTAGACAACTTTAACAGTTTTAGATCAAAGTCCACAAGGATAGTAGGCAATAGTTTGTTCCTTTGATTTAGAAACATCACAAAGCATCATGAGATGATTAAATTTAATTGTATATTTTTCCACAGACAGCTCCTTTTGTTTGAAATGTTGAAACTGGAGGAAAGTATCTTGGCAGTAGTTTGCCAATAAGAACTTCTTCTTCAATTCTTTCGCCATCTTCTCCCATATTACTATATGACTTCTTCCTTCACATAAATAATCTAATAATACTTTCTCTTTATTTGGTGTGTGATCTAATTCATTCGGGTTCTATTCGCCATCCTAAAAATTTGTTGAGAAACACCACTTATTCGAGCGTTGTCACCCTAGCGATCACTATCTATCCTTACCAAATAGGATTGTTACACCTTGCGTTGGCCTTGGCAAGGGTTGACCCTCACCAGCGACAACTAAGGCCACGATCATCGTGGGAAATAGAGGATAATGCCATAACATAAAAGGTTTCGGCTTTTGGCGATAATTTACAAATAAGTTTCCATCCAACTTCATCTGGAATTTAATTTTAGCCCCTTTTTAAGTGTCTTAAAGTATCAGTGGGACAATGAAGGACATGCAGACTAACATAATTTTCTTAAGCATATCGAGGCTCAATGCTTAGTGGATGCCAGATGCCAGATCCACAAGTAATGATACCCCATGATGACCCTCTTTTTGTCCAAACATGTGGAGAAAACTAATACATCTGAAGTGAAATTGCTTTGATTAAAAGAAGAAGTATAATTGCAGAATCCGACCAAAAAAAAGAAGTATATTTGCAGAAGATGATGAGATAACAGTTATGTGCAAAGAGGACCGTTAAAGTATTGCGTCATCTCTTCTGTAATTTTTTCCCTTTGGCCCTAATCTATGCTAATGGTCTGACTGTGCTTGTATTTTATTACCCAATGTGCAATTTGGTGAGGACTCGTCCCATTGTGAAAAGCATGGAGATATTGCCTTCCCATGAACTTCAAGTTTGTCATCAAGTGGTCTTGGTTTTACAGTGTCTTTTAAATTTAGACTATTAGAATGTCCAACCCAAAAATTTAAACTGTAGGAGGAGAGAGATAACTTAAACATAAGCTCATATAAAACCTATAAATAAAATAAAAGAAGTAGAATATTTTTCCACCTCTCACGGACAAACAGAAATTAGAATGGCACATGGAATTGATACTTTAAGACGGACGATGACAACATTGATAAAAAATACTTGTGCGCTTTCAGTTATGATAACAGCATATCTATTTTGCCTCCACTACCTTAAATCTTCTCCAAGTTGTCAAGATTCAAAAGCTTAAAAATAACAAAAATGCCAGCATAGTTTGTCAATAGCATCTATATTATTGTTTCACTATTATAAGTCCAGTTTTAATTAACACATAACATGTAGTACTTTTCCTTGCCATGCCCATAAACTCCATGACCAACTTAACATTTAAACCCTACTATGGCATTACATTGAACAATGAGCTAGTAGATATGGAAACTCAGAAAAACAGGAGACGATATAGAAAGAAGAGCATCATCTCAGGCTCATAGGACGCTTTTCGTGGATAAAAGAAGGTGGCAATCGCCTTATTCAGTGATGTTCAAACTACCTTACCAAGTGTCTTCTCTCGGATCACGACTTAGAGAGCTTGTGCAAGGGAGCTCGGAAATGAAAGCAACATCAGCATTAGGCATAAAGAAATTTCAAACGTGCTCATCGCAATTTCTTTCTTTGGTGGATAGCGAAAAGTTCTCATGTTGATGGAGAATTAGCGTTACGTCATCCTATATATAGTCCTAAGGATGCTTACTTTTACATTTTTCAAATGATCAAAGTGGATACAGATAAAGTGAATCTTAGTCACCTGTTGTCTGTTTTGTTCTTGTAGCTGAAATAATTGGATTGGACATTGCTTTGTTTGAATCGTCGTCACTTCAATTTTATATTTTCCCACCTTGCCTGAAGATACAATGTCGTGGATCGTCCATTATTTAACAAAACATTGTGGCTTTTTTTCTCAAGCTCTCTTTTCAATTGGGTAAAGAACTATTAGTGGCTTTTTTTTTTGTAAGGTAAGTATATAGATAATCGACCGAAGAGCTGTACAAAAGAGGTGAAAAATGACACCAATAAGCACTCAACTAGACAACATGTCATTGGAGTGACAGGGTACCGCAATCATGACGTTAAGAAACGTAAACCAACTGGAAACATAATGGCATAGGGGCCCAACAAGTCCTAGCACTAGGTCAACAGCAGCTATACATCAAAAATACGTGGGTCTAACTCCCAACTACGCTGCATCCTCCTATTCCTGGAGTTGTCATCAACTATTAGTGGTTAATGCCTACTTTATTCCATATATTTTGTTTTTGACCTTTCGAAGAAGCTTCGAAGTTTGGTTGGTTGTCCCTTTGTGTATGTCGTTGTAGGTAAGCCTGATGCCTTTCCACCTTTCCGCATGATCATTTGGGTCCTCGTTATTGTCCCATGTAGAGAACCAATGAAATTGCACATCAAAATAATTTGCACATAGTGTTGCATGGCTCCTAATTGACACAACTATTCAATTAATTCTAATTGTATCGTACTGATGCTAATAGAATCCTAAACTTTTTAATTTCGTAAAATTTTATCCTAAATGTTTTCACAGAATTCCAATATAGTCTCTCTAGTTAATTTTTGCTAGCAATCGATGACGTGGCAAATTGAAATCCATATAATAAGTTTATGATTGCTTCCATAAACGTGTTCTTTTTTCCTCTAGAGTCATCGAAGGTTCATTGTCCTCATTATACTTGAGAAGAATGATTTAAAACGTTAAAGTATCATCTCACATCATTTGAATACTAAATTTGTTTACTCGCATGGGCTTCCTCCACTTAATAACTAGCATTGTTTTAGTTGGATAATTTAACACAGTATTCGGAGTCCATTTAGCCCTAGGCTTATTTCAAGTATGCGTGACTCTATATTCTTCAATTCCCATTCCTTCTTCCATGCCAGCCGGTTTCGGTCTCAATTTGCATTTGAGGAAGTTTTCTGGTAACGAAAGGCAGTGTCTAAACATGAACAAATTGAGATTGCCTCATCCTTCACAGCTATCTGCGTTTTTTCACTACCTTCTGCGATCTATACCTTTGAAAGAAGTCTTAACCACAAATAAAAGCTAGTTCTGCTTAAGAGTTCTTTCTTTTTAGTTGATACATTTGGTTTGCTTTAAAGATCACACCTTTTTTCTTTCGGGACTGGCTCAATATTCTTTCGGGACTGGCTCAATACATGCACAATCAGTCCCGGTCTGGGTGGACAAAATCGGTCTCAATTTGCACTTGATGAGCTTTTCTAGTATGGAAGGCAGTGTCTCAACGTGAACAAAGTGAGATTGCCTCATCCTTTACGATTGTCTGTATTTTTCACTACCATCCCCGATCAGTACTTTTATAAGAAGCCTTACCACAAGAAAATGCCGGTTCTTATTAACAATTCTTCTATCACTTTCCTGGATATATTTGGTTCGTTTTGAAGATTGCACCGTTGCTGATGTTCGTATTTAAACCTTTTTTTCCTTCTGTACTGGCTCAATACAACCTTATATGCACAATTGGTCTTGGTCCAGATGGACAAAGTCTAGTTCCCGATTCTGGGATAGGAGCTGAGCCACCGAGAACCAATTACCCTAAAACTAAACAACAGAGCTTTATAGCCTTGTGAAAATAGATTATTTCTCTTTGATCAAATATGAGGATCAATCTATACATAATGTTTGAGAATCAATTTAACCCAATTTCTCAATTGTGAAAAATTGACACATTTAACAATGTTGTTAGTACATAAATTATGCACCACACAATTTTAAAATGTTCTTTACTAAAACTTTACAAACAATCACTTTACTGCCATCAATCTAATGTAAGAACTTTCTAGAAGCATTCATTTAAGCAACTCCAAATGAGTCACATCAGATTTCCCACCATTAGAATTATTTAAGTAATAGGTCCTTAAGCGTTGTGGCATGAAAATAGTCATATTTAAAATATTTGCACCAAAGTAAGCGTCACATAAAGTCATGACACCAATACCGTCCGGATCACCACTTATCCTAAAATAAACTATCTCGATGTCGCTTTTCGGTAAGTGTTTAGCCAACTCCAGTTTTTTTCTATTAAAATTCTTTCCAATTTGAAAGTGTCTTAAAAGTGTCCATAACTAAACTTTCGTACGCATATCGAGGCTTCATGCTTAGTGGATGCTACATCCACAACCAGTGATACTTTTTAATGACCTTTTTTGTCCAAACATATGGAGAAGATTAACAGGTCTAAAGTATAATTGCGGAAGGACAGTTACGTGAAAGAGGTCCTTGAGAATGTTTTTCATCTCTTTGATTTTTTTTTTCGAGTACCAAATATCTTAAGTACCAAAACTTGACATGAATTAATGGGAAAAAATAGTCAAAGTGCCAAAACTTGGCACAAGAGGATATTTAAGTGCCAAAAGTTACGAAATGTATATTTAAGTACTACATTTTAAAAAACTTGGATCACTTAAGTGCCAACTCCAGTGAAAGCTGCCAAGAATCCGATGTGACTTATTTTAATAATTTATAATATCTATGTGACTCGCTGAAATTCCATATCAACTCACCTTCACCAAAAACGACGCCATTTTGGCCAAAGTTTGATTTTTAATATAAATATTAAATAAATAACTTTAAAAATGAAAAAAAAAAAAAAAAACAACAGCAACAGCAACAGCAGGGAAGTCTCCCCCACTGGTGGTCATCGCCGATAAGGTGGCAGTGATGAATGACGAATGTCGCCAATTCCTAGGCATGGGTCAACGAGGGCAAGCCAACCCTTGCCAAATGTCAGGAGAGGGTTGCGACCCTCTCCCAAATTTGGGCAAAGGTCGTTGACCCTCGCGCTAGCACCAACAGCCCTCACCTGGCGCTGCTGAGGTCTAGCGGTGCTAGGTGAGGATCATTGACGCCAGCGTGAGGGCCAACCGACCTTTGCCCAAATTTGGGAGAGGGTCATCACCCTCTCCCGACATCTAGTGAGGGTCGCCGGCCCTTGCCCAAATGTTAGCAACCCTCGCAGCCAGCACCATCGCCCCACCGACGATGGGGCACGATTACAATTGGGGGAGCCCCTCCCTTTGCCCTTTTTATTATTATTTTTAACTTTGTTTTTAATATTATTTAATTAATATTTATATAAAAATCTAATTAAGTTCAAAACAGTATCGTTTTGGGCTGATCTAGCCACATCAGTGCTCAAAACAACATCGTTTTGGACTTATTTGGCCATGTTAGCACCCAAAACGATATCGTTTCGACCTCAACTTGCCAGAAAAGTATTACGTCAGCATTTTGGCTGGATTTTATAGCTGTTGGCACTTGATTGATTATTTTTACTCTAATCTTAACACTTAAGTGTACTTTTCCAAACTTTTGGCATTTAAGTATCCCATTGTGCCAAGTTTTGGCATTCTAGGGGTCTACACGTTTGAATAAACACATAAGTCCTAAATCTTCCAAAAGAAACACTTACATGCCAAAACTAGAGAAGAAATGAACACTTAAGTGGCAATAGTAAGCCATATCAAATTTCCGACAGTCATATAGATTGGTTTTATTAATAAAATAATATCATGTCAAATTTTCGGTAAGTCAACTTAAGTATTCAAATTTCAAAAAAAAAAAAGAAATGGTACTCAAGTAGACTTTTTAGAAATTTTGGCACTTATGTATTCATCCATGCCAAATTTTGGCACTTGGGTGTACTTCTAATTTCTCTCATTTGGCCCTAACTATGCTAATGGTCTGGTTGTGCTTTATTTACCCAATGTGCAAATTTGTGAGGAACCGTCGCAATGAGATAGCATGGTGACGTTGTCATCCCATGGACTTCATATTGTCATCATGTGGTCCTGGTCATGAAATGTCTTTTAAACAAGGACAATATAACCATAGAATAATAACACTTGTGCTGGTTCATATTTGATATCAGCATAGCTCTTTTGGATCCACTTCATTAGATCTTCCCCAAGTTGTCCTGATTTAAAAGCTTAAAGATAACAAAAACGCCAACATAGTGAGTCAGTGGCACCAATAATTAATGTTTCCTTGCCACAAGTCCAGTTTTAATAAACACATAACATTGAGTACTTTTCCTTGCCATGCCCACAAACTCCATGAACGACTCAACATTAAAACCCTACTATGGCATTACATTGAAAAATGACATAGCACGATTTGGATCTCATAGAAAAACAAAAGGAGACGATAAAGAAAGAAAAGATAACTAGGACGTACACGGATAAAAGAAGGCGGCAATTGTCTCATTTAGTGATGTCGCGGATCAGGACCTCCAGGACTGGCCCTCATAAGCTCGTAACAACCTTCTTGCTCGTTATCTCCCATTCCATAGTCTTCACGTAAAGCTCGAACCACCTTACTAAGTCTCTTTCCTCGGATCATGTCGTGGGGAGCTTGTGCACGGGAGCTCGGAAGCGAAAGCAATATCAGCATTAGGCATAGACAAATTTTGAACATGGTCATCGCCATCTTATTTCTTTTTAGGATAGCAAAACTTTCTTGGGTTCAGTGGAAAATTAGATTTGTACCTCCTATATGTATAGTCCTAAGGATGGTCGCCTCTTCATTATTCTAATGATCAAAGTAGATACGTTAAGAGTGAACCTTAGTCACCTGTTGTCCATTTTGTTCTTGGAGCAAAAATCATTGGATAGGACATTATTTGAATCTTCATCTGTTCAATCTTACATCTTCCCACCATGTGAAGATGCATTTTCACGTGTCGTCCAAGACTAAACAAAGCATCCTGGCTCTTTGGCTCAAACTCTCTTCCAATGGGCAAAGACCTGTTCGTGATTAATGCCTACCTCATTCTATGTATATTGTTTTTGACCTTTTGAAGAAGCTTCGAAGTTGGGTGGGTTGTGCCTTTGTGGATAACGTTGTGGAAAAGCCTAATGCCTTTTCACCTTTTGGCACTTGTTCCTCATTATTGTCTTATGTAACGAGCCAATGAATTTGTACATCAAAATGATGTGCTCGTCGTGTTGCATGGCTCATGTTCATGTTCGTCCACGAGGATCGTCGAACGGGGTACTCCGAGTCACTTCCTGCAAATCCTCGAGTAATCGCACGAAGATATAGTACGGCCCAAAAAGGAGTAAATTTCATACACACTTCCGTTTGGAGTCAACAGCTGTATTGTGTCGTTAGTCGAGGATTTTGATTACTAGCCGACAAGTTCATCTCTTTTGCTCTCCTTTGTCAAAACAGAAACAAGCCACTCCCAGCTTCTTTAGTTTTGTCATTAAGTAAAATTAGGGCTAATAAAGACTTTGTGTTAGACGTTGCCGGTCAGAGGGTACTAACCACCCGGCTCACTTTTATTTTTCTTCTAAAGCCAAGCATAACAATAAGACATGATCGCGCACCTTTTCCCACGTAATTGATGTTGTCCTTGTTGGGGTGGCCGTTTTCTTTAGAAGTTCAAAAGTTGTCAAAGAACTTAGGTTAAGAAGAAGCACATCCGTATGTATATCCAATATTCTTCGTAATGCCCTCTCTCACATATTATTAATGTTGTACAGATAAATAATCTACATCAGGATTCAATTGAGCATTATTAATGTAGTTTCTCTTTGCCTAATGTTCTTCGATTTAGACATTTTAACACGTATTAGAGCTAGGACTCGGAGTCTTTCATGCTTTAGGTTTATCTCTTGCATGTGGGGCGCTACGTTCTTCTATACACATGCCTTCTCCCATGCCAGCCGGCTTCAGTCTCAATTTACACTTCTGGAGGCGTTATAGTATTAACCCAAACATCACTTGAGGGACAATGACAAAATTTGGCAGGTTTATTGACTAAATCATCATTAGGGTTGGTTCACCTATCCCCAAAAATACTTTCCATCGTAACGAACATGTAACAATGTAAAAAAGTCGTCTTGACTGGCAATTAGGATGAAGAAACTAGGCCAAAGCTACAAAATTTCATTGCGACAGTCTAGTTTGGGTACCATAGATCCAAATAGGCCACCATTGTCCTTTGTATCATTTGGTTGGCCATGGCAGGGATAATTATCCAAAAAGTCCTTAATTTATTGTATAGCGACCAATTCAATTCTAGTGCCAATTTAGTCTTAAAATTTTTGACAATTTATTGAATTTAGTCTTAAATATTTCAATTGTATCGATTTAATCCTAAATCTTTTGATAATTTGGCAATTTAGTCTTAAACATATTACTTGGATATTTGGTCAAAAGGACTACATTGGTAAGTTATTAAAAAGTTAGAGTTAAATTGGCACAATCGAAAATTTTATGATTAAATTGGCCTTCATACAATACATTTTGGACAATTTTTCCACTACAGTACCATTAACATTCTGAACTATGTAACTGTTGTGTTTCTTCATTTTACCTTGTCCAACTAAACTAACGACAATGAAACCATAGAACAATAATACTTGTGCTGGTTCATATTTGATATCACCATAGCTCTTTTGTCTCCACTACACTAAGTATTCACTACAGTACCATTAACATTCTGAATGCATACAGGGTATCTCCACTTTAATGAAATCAAGCTAAGTATTTCTGATTAGATTATTTCTGGCGAGCTACATCAGCCTATTTATAAGAAATTAATGCCCCATTGGATTTTCCAGCCACCCAAATTAGCAATAGCACTCAAGTAAACGATTTAAAAAAGAAAAAACATTGACACTCAAGTGATTGAGAAAAAGTGTGTCATATGAAAGTTACGACACTTGTTCTTATCCTAATTTGCAATTTGGCAAGAACTCATCACGTTGTGGAAAGCATGGTGATGTTGCCATGCCACGGACTGCATATTATCCTCGTGCGGTCCTGGTTTGAAGAATGTCTCTGTTAAATTCGGTAGATTACACACGAGCCATCAAAGGTCTCTGATGAGTCCAAAACGCTATACCACAGCAGCGAAAACTGCAAAATTGCCTGCATTGGCACTGGACCTGTGGCCTCGGAGGCACCAATTGAAGAGACGGAGAGGGTCCTCAGAGTCGCGGGATATGCCGAGAGCATCGACCGGGCAGGTGGCGAGGACGGACTACTTGAGGCCTTACGGGCTGTGTTCTCGATCGAAAGAGCGAGGTTCAACAGAACGGCGCTGAAATAGTCCCCGGGCAAGCAAAGCGTGTCGAGAAACTAGCGAAACTTGGAGCGAGCGTTTCTGACCAGAGGACTTGCTGTTCTGCGTCCAGTCGAAGAGGCAAACGAGGACGTTGAATTTGGTATCGCAAACATGCTCGACAGGGACGAGAAGAGGCTCGCTCAAAATCGGTTCGTTTTTCTGGGTTTTGTTGATGCGATCAAGCGAGGTTTTTCAAATCCATGGACTCTTGAATATGGCATGGCCTCATTATTAAGCTTCAAAACAGCAACCCCTATGAGATTGACTTTAGAGACTATCCTATCTAAAAATGGGTAACAAGGGTTATTGGAACTTTTGAAAAAACATGAAACACTGCGTCAATACTTTGTCATCTTAAGGTGGGTCCCAATCCAATTCTAGGATATTAGGTACTCATGTAGTCTTCCTCGAGTTTTTTCTAGGCTACAACGCTTTCATATGGCCTATTCAATTATCTGAGGTGAATCCTAATTTAGCTCTGCTATGATATATTTTTAAAGTAATGTTTTTAAACTAATTTTTTGTTTTATTTTTATTTTTATTTTTTTTATATTTTATCTATTTTATGCATTAGAAATTAGAAGATAGACTAATCCTAAGTGATCTTCAACTAAACTAAGAATCCAAAATCTAATCAATAATGAATACACCAATGATTAACCATCAAATAAAAGCATGAATTACACTAAAAATCAAGGAATGGAACTTTCCTAACTATATGAAATCTAAATGAAACTAAGTTAAATTTGATACAAAAATCTAGCAACCTAATCAATGCCTATTTTTTTAACTAATTTTCCAATTTTTTTTATTTTCTGTCTATTTACTTCTTTTTTTGTTGAAAAATGGACTCGGGCCGGCCCTTGGGCGTGGTCTGATTATAGTCTAAAATGGACATAATAGGACTTTTATACATAGGCCCTTTTTAGCTCTAAACCCTCAAAACCTATTTTCAAAAATTACTCCCACCGAGTCCAGCACTATAATCGAATTTGGCCCAGTTTTGCTACACTAACAACAAAACCCTGTTAAGCCTTTGCTCACATAAAGCCCACTCTCCGAGAAAATCACAACGAACCCATGGTAAAACCATATTAATCCTTTCTTCTTCTTTTTTGGTTATGAAGCCCATTTCCTTTTTATTTCTTATTTCCTCTTTTTTCGTATTATGCTTTCTATTTCTATTTCCTTTTCCTTGCTTCTTTTCCTTTCGTCCTTTTCACAACTCAAAGCTCTTTGGCTCTTTGCTCTCCATGTTTTTCTTCTTCACGCTAAGTTCTCTATTCATGAGCCCATTCCATATCTTGCTCAAGAAATAAAGTTTCGCCTGTGTCAAATTGAACAGCATCGTCGCTAGTTCCTAATTAGACCTATATAATAGGTTACTAGTCAATTACTTGATAGGTTGAATTGTTATATGTGTTAGTTATATTCAATAAATGAGTTATAAATGGGTTTAAAATGTTAATGTTAAAATAATTATGATGTTTAATGAGTTCATAGCTTACTTAAACCAAATCCATCTCTATGACTCTCTCTCGATCTCATGTTCGCTTAGTTTGTACCATCACATTAATTTGGGTTGAGTTTTCTTAGATTCGATTATGCATAAAAATATTTTAGTAATATGAGTTAGGGCAGATATAAATCACTAGATTTACAAAACAAATTAAATAAATCAATTTAGATCGAATCATTTTTTACTCAATTCACCCGTTTAAAATGTCTATTCCTAAACTTTACCAAACCACGTCTACCAGCTACCACTTCCAACAAACGGCCACCCGATATTTCATGACGATAAAGATGATAAAGCTATTTAGAACATCACGGACTGTTGAAATGAACCGACATGAATATTTCAAGAGGTTGACTATCGATCATTGATTCCAACTATTTCCTTACTGGTGAATAACACGAAGATGTCATAGGAATACATATGCAAAACTAAGGGCGATCGATTCCCGAATGGTTCAATTCTTTATTCTAGAATTGAGAACCTGACCAATGGCCCTTGGAATTGAACCAAACAAGACCGACTAGTCCGGTTCCCTGGTGGACTAATGAATCGGTGCATGTTCTGTTTTTCTTCTTCTTCTTCTTGATTTGAAGTTATATTCTCTCGTTATACCTTCCAAGCATAAACTTACAATTATTTTTCTCCTAAATGGGCATACCCCTTTAACTTTCTCGTTCTATATACATGTCAATTTGCCTTGACTCATTGTTTTTATAGTTATTGCTATTGCAAGACTCCCGTCTCTTTCTTTCTTGCTTTGAAAAGCTTATGCGATGTGAGCATGCGCCATCTCCTTCCACTACATGCAAAATTCATCACAAGGCAATGAAGTGAATTTGATATCTAGATAACCTTTAATTTTTGGGACCACGTTCTAAATCGATGATCAGAAGCTATTTTAACATAACATAAAAAAGCATAACATAAATTAAGGCTTATTAATTTTTGCATATTTGTAAGAAATTTTTTTTTAAAAAAAAGGGTCAATCCAATGACCCAGGTGGACAGAAACTAGGAACCAAACTGAAAATCACCAAATTTCGAAAATTTGAAACTCATAACCGGACTAAACTGGCCAATTCTTTTAACTCATCCCTATGCAGAACCTGGAATGAAAATATCAACAACAAAAATAGAAGTAAAAAATTGACATTCAGATTCGAACACAATGAAATATGAGTGGAATCGTATCTAAATTTTTAACAAATCAAATGTATCTAAATACTTAACAAATCAATTGAATACAAGCAATTTATATTGACATGTTTTTGGATCCGAATGAATTCATGGACCATTTTTCAGTCGTGCTTTCAAGGTCGAACAGGTAATGGTTAATGATTTCACGAGTTAGATCTTAACTTTTCATGTCTTCAGATTCATGGCCTGATGCAAGTGAAACTAAGAAGCGATGTCTGAAATCAATAAAAGCCAGTTCATTCAACTCCAACCCATGCTTCCACAGAGAACGTCAAGTATCAATTCCCAATCACAATCGAAACAGGATAGAGCGGAGAGTCTAAAATTACCCAGTTAATCAACAATATCTAACTATCTTCAAGTGAGATCTGCCCAGTTTGCAGCTCTCGATGGCGACAGATGACGACGAACAGTGACTCATATCCTCAAAGGTGATTGGAATCGGGGTCTACAAGTAATCATCTCGACAAAGACGACTCTTTTTTGTTTTTTGATTTCTTCCACAGATTTTCTAAACTCTCTTCTTCCTTTCGTTCTCTCTCTCCACTCTGTTTTTCGCTCAATCTACATCCTTCAACATTGTCTGCAAGACAAACACTATAAAAATTGGAAGAGAGACTAAACCAGTACGCCTCATACATATTCTAAACCGGTATGCCTCATACAAATCTACCCTTTATTACCATTCTATACAACACTCCAAGTCAGATCTTTCACATGGAGTACTCTATATTGCCATGCCCACAAGCTCCGCAGACAGCTCGACATTGTAATAACCTACTAGGGCTTTACATTGAAGAAAGACATGGTAAAAGTTGGAACTCGTAGAAAACCAAAAAGAGACAATGAAGGGATGTTGTGGATCGGGAATTCCGGGACCAGCCCCCATGAGTTCGTGACGACTTATCTTCCCACGGACCACCACGTACGGAGCTTGCGCGGAGGGGCTTGGAAGCAAAAGCAATATCAGCACTAGGCATAGATAGATTTTGAACATGCTCATTGTCATGTTTATTTCTTTCAAGGATAGTAAAAGGTTCTTGGATTCAATGGAGAATTAGGGTTATGATGATATATAGTCCTGAGGATGGTTACCTTTTCATTATTCTAATGATCAAAGTAGGTACACGAAAAGTGAGTCTTAGGGTTTGCTTAATATTGTGTCAAAGAATGCTTGATTCTAATCTTTTATATATTGGAATAAAAAAAGAAGAACAGTCCATTGGTTTTTTTTATTCCCAGAAATAGATTTGTAATAGAATTAATAAGTAAAAAAATAGTTGTTTATTTGTTCCCAAGAACAACTTCAAAATTAAATCTATTCTTCTTCTTTTTTTGTCTTTCTCTTTGTTTTCTTCATTTCCTTTACATCTTTTCCTTTTCTTCTTCTTCTTCTTCGTCTAGCCCATCCAGTTGCTGGCCATTGCCATGGCCAGTGACCAATTGGAAGAGAAAAGAGAAAAGAGAAAAGAGAAACAATATAATAAAAGTATTAACAAATTAAAAGAAATTCTAAATCACAAAAAAATTTAAGGGATACACCTTCTATATTCAGAATTGAAATTTTGAATAGTTATCAAAACACCTTCAAATACTCAAAAATTCATCCAAGGAACAAAATAAAAAAGAATCATTTTTGATTAGAAGCTATTCCCAGAAACAAAATGATTAACAAACGCACCTTTATAGCCACTTGTTATTCGTTTTGTTCTTGGAGTGAAAAATCATTGGATAGGACAATGTTTGAATCTTCATTTGTTCAATCTTCGTCACTTGTGGTTGCGTATCGTCCAAGATTAAGCAAAACATCTTGGCCGTTTGGCTCAAACTCTGTTCCATTGGGTAAAGAACTGTTACTGATAATGCCTACTTTATTCTATGTCTATTGTTTTTTGACCTTTCGAAGATGCTTCAAAATTGGGTAGGTTGTCCCTTTGTAGATGAAGTTGTGGGTAAGGCTAATGCCTTTTCACTTTTGGCATGATCGCTTCCTCATCATTATTGTCTTACGTAACGAGCCAATGAATTTGTACATCAAAGGGATGCGGCCGTCGTGTTGCATGGCTCATATCCGTTCTTCAACGATGGTCGTCGAATGTGGTACTCCGAGTCACTTCCTGCAAATCCTCGAGTAAACGCACAAGGATGTAGAACGGCCAAAAAAAGAAGTGAATTTCATCAACGCTTTTGTTTGGAGTCACCAGCTGAATTATGCCGTTACTCGAAAAGTTTGATTACTAGCCGACAAGTTCCATCTCTTTTGCCCTGTCGCTTTGTGTTTTTATCTCCGTCAAAACAGAAACGAATCACCCCCAGCTCCTTGAGTTCGTCATCACGTAAGATTAAGGCTAATAAAATATTTTGCGTTTGACGTAGCCAGTCATAGGGTACTGAAAACACGTTTAACTTTCATTTTCCTTCTATAACCAAGAATGATAAGATGACATGATCGCGCTCCTTTTCCGACGTAATTGATGTTGTCCTAGTGGGAGGTGTCGTTTTCTTTAGAAGTTCATAAGTTGTCAAAGAACTTAGGTTAAGAGCACATCCCTACGTATCTCCAATATTCTTCGTAGTGCTCTTCCCCACGTATGATTTAATATTGTACAGATAAATAATTCACATCCCTTGACTGCGAGATTTGACTTAGCTTTATTAATGCAGTTTCCCTCTACCTAATAACTCATGTTCTTCAGGTTAGACATTTTAGTACGTATCGAAGCCAGGCCTCGGATTCTTTGATGCTTTAGGTTTATTTCGAGCATGTGTGGCGCCACATTCTTCTACTCAAACGACTTCTCTCATGCCAGCCGGTTTTGGTCTAGATTTGCACTTGAGGAAGCATTATAGTATCAATCCAAACATCACTTGAGGGACAATGACAAACCAACCATCTGAAGTATAATTGCAGAAGATAATGCGGACAACAGTTAGGTGCAAAAGGACCCCCTTGGCTCGTGCCATCTCTTTTATAATTTTTCCCCTTTGGCCCAAATCTATGCTAGTGGTGTGATTGTGCTTAAAGTTTATTAACCAATGTGCAATTTGGTGAGGACTCGTCCCATTGTGAAAAGCATGGTGATGTATATTTTTATTGGTCAGATAAAAGCATGGTGATGTTGCCATCCCATGGACTTCAAATTTATCATCACAAAAATTTAAACTATAAGAGGAGAGGACATGAATATAAGGCTCATTTAAACCCCATAAATAAAAGATTGGCATTATTTTTCCACCCCTCTCAGCATACAAACAGAAATAAGAATGGGCACACGAAATTGATACTTTGAGACGGACGACCACGCCACTGATCAAAGATACTTTCACAAGTTTGTCGCGACCTACCCTCGAGAGGTTACCCTCAGGAATAGATTTAGAGGTATTTGTTTCTGAGACAGTCCGAATGTTTTTTTTTTTTTCTGGTTTCTTCATCCTTGAGACTGCACCGATGAATCCATCACCGAGAGCTCCCCTTCTTGGTTGCTGACCAGCCATCAACGTTAGCCACCAACCTTTTACCCTTGCTGTCAATCACGACTGCTAATGGACTGCCGGTCGCCTATTCCAGCCATCCAAAAATTGTCGACAGCCATCTTCCCTTGCCGACTACTACTCCAGAAATCGTTGAGTCTACACATGTACATGGCAAAGAAAGGAAAGAAGGAAGCTAAACTGATGGGACTCTAACCCAAGGCCATCACAGAAGGAAACTCCTTAAATTGCTCCAATTCATATATTCATGGACGTCCCATGCCATGAGACGTGAGAATGACATAAAATGAACAGAAAACTCGGCTTTAGGCTCAGTCCCACAATCAGTGAAGTAAATTGTGCATCAAAACTAAGCTCTAAACACAGTTAAATGGATGATTATGCAAAATCAAGTTCCCTATCTCTCATGAGCAATTCGTCGAACAGATGGGTTGTGGTTTAGCCTAAAAGTTTCAGATTCGAATTCAGTGCAATTCTTAGTCCAAACACGATATATTCAATTCTAAATCGACTTGAATAATCACGAGATAGAACAGTGAGAATAAATCGCCGGAATCCGTGACGGGAAATCCAACAGTTTTGCTATTCTTTTCGGTTACTCCTAACAAATTTCGGCTAGCTAAGAACCTTCTAGAAAGTCTAGAATTTGCTTACCTCGCCGGCTTGTGTGGTAATGGTTCGTAACTGTTGCTGTGAGGTATCCCTGTCACAGGCGGGCAGGAGAAGCACGAACCAAAAAGGGCAAAAAGATGTTTTTTTTTTTCTTCGAAAATTCCTTCTTTCTTTATATATTTACATATATATATATATATAATTTTCATGGGTTTAATGATTTTTATTATTGCGATTTTTATTTTTGTTATTTTTATTTATTTAATGAAAAAAAGATGTTGACATTAAGGTTGATCAGCTCCAAAATGGGTAAGTTCTAGAGTTGAAACCTAAAACCTACCCCATAATAATTGGTTTCCAACTTTTGGACCCTAAAACTTACTTTGTTTATTTGGACTTATCTGTTTTTGCGGTCTAGCTCCATGATCTAACCAAGAACGTTTTTTTTTCCCCATTTTTCAATAGCACCAGCAAACTCTTCTAGCTATCACGACAATTGCAACTAAGCTAGATCAAGTTGAAAAAGGCTCCAATGATGATTCAGATACTTTGTCTAAAACATCCATAACATTACCTTTACAAGATACTCTAGTAGCAAAATCATATGAGGTTATAAGCAACAAAAAGATTCAAAGTAAAAAATGAACAATGGAAATCCCTATCTGCAAAAAAAGAAAAACAATCGATAAGATGAACATATAGTCACATATAATTATAAATGATAAAAAATTCAAACACGTCACATAAAATATAAATTATAAAACTCAATTCTCGATTCATCCATAAAAATTTAGGGGTAGAGGAAAGACTGGTGAGGACTTTGAGGTAGACAAATATGAAGAAGTGCTGAAGTTAAATTTTAGGGGAAAAGGAATTACGATTTTGACCTTTTAGCTTATAAATCAGTTCCAAAATAGGATGGTTCAATCCGATTCACGAGTGAGTATTCGCTCGAAACCTGTTTCCAGACCAGTTCCAACTAGTTCCAAAAATTTGGAACCTATTCTCGAACCAATTCAAACAGAAACCACTTTAGGACTTGTTTACTAGGGGTTTTTTGTTTGGTTGCACACTCCTAATCAACAAGGTTCATATATGATAACAACATATCTCTTTTAGCTCCACTACCTTAGATCTTCTCCAAGTTGTCAAAATTCAAAAGCTTAAAGATAACAAAAATGCCAAAATAGTCTGTCAATAGCATCCATATTAATGTTACACTACAATAAGAACAGTTTTGACGAACAGAGTACTTGTAGTACTTTTCCTTGCCATGCCCACAACTCCATGAACAACTCAACATTATGAACCCTACTATGGCATTACATTGAAAAATAATCTAGTAAGATTTGGAAACAGAGGAAAACAATAGGAGATGACACAGAAAGAAGAGTGTTATCTCATGCTCGCTAGGATGCTGTTCATGAATTAAAGAAGACGGCGATCGTCTTATTCAGTGATGTTGGGGATTAGGACCTCCCGGACTAGCCCTCATAAGCTTGTAACGACTTACTTGCCCATTGTCTCCCTTTCCACAGTGTTCACTTAATGCTCAAACCACCTTACCAAGTGTTTCTCTTCGGATCATGACATAGTGATCTTGTGGATGGGAGCTCAGAAGTGAAAGTAATACTAGCATTAGGTATAAACAAAATGCTCATCGTGATCTTTTTTTCTTGCAAGGATACGGAAAGGCTCTCGTGTTGATAGAGAATTAGCGTTAGGACATCCTATATATAGTGCTAGGGATGCTTACCCTTTCATTTTTCAAATGACCAAAGTGCGCACGGGAAAAGTGAGAATCCAAGTCACTTGTCCGTTTTGTCCTTGGAGCTAAAAGCATTGGATTCGACAATGCTTTGTTTGAATCTTCATTACTTCAATTTTATATTTTCCCACCTTGCCTGAAGATCCACTGTTGTGGATCATCCATTATTTAACATAACATCATGGCTTTTTTGCTCAAACTCTCTCTTCTATTGGGTAAAGAACTGTAGTGATTAATGCCCACTTTATTCTATATATTTTGTTTTTGACCTTTCAGAAAGGGCTTCAAAGTTGGGTCGGTTGTCTCCTTGTGCATATCGTTGTGGTTAAGCCTAATGCCTCTTTAACGTTTGGCATGATCATTGCGTCCTCATTATTGTCTTATGTAGGGAACCAATGAATTTGTACATCAAAATAAGTTGCACGTCCTGTTGCTTGGCTCACAATCTAAGGAAACTGCCCTATCAGTCCTAAGCCTATTATATATATAAACATGCACACCAATATAATCCCGAACATTTTAATTTTGGAAAATTCTGTCCTAAATATTTTTGAAATTCCGATTTAGTCAATCCGATCAAATTCTATCAAAAATTGTTGACACGGTGAATAGGCATACGTAAAAATAAGTTTATGACTTGCCCTTATAATCATGTTCTTTCTTTCACTAGGGTCGTCAAAGGTCGTTTGTCCTCATTATACTTGAGATAATGATTAACAATGTTAAGGTAATATCCTGCATTGCTTGATAACTAAATTTGAGTGGATTTTATTCCTGTGGATTTCCTCCACTTAATAACTTACATCTTTTAGTTGGACAATTTAACACGGTGTCAGAGCCAAGTCTCATAGTCTTTTTTGCCCTAGGCTTATTTCACATATGTGCGGCTCTACTTTCTTCTATTCACATGCCTTCTCCCACACCGGCCGCTTCCAGTCTAAATTTGCATCCGACGAAATTTTCTGGAATCAATCCAACATCGCCTGAGCACTAGGTTTATCTACATACAGGCTCTCTCAACATATGTTAGGAATTAAGCTCATGACTGAATTAGTACAATGTTAAAAAAACATATATCGTTAAAACTCAAGCCCACGACTGATAAGTAGCAACCTACAGCATGACGAAAGAGACCCAGCTAAATGGAGGCCCACTAAACACCCTACATGCCTAATGAACTGGTTAGATCTAAGCCTTTGACTTGTACATAGGACTCTACAAGCCCCATAAGCCGATTAAGTTTTTGCCTTGTCTAAGACGCCTTGACCAAAGGCCCAGCTAAATGGAGGCCCACTAAACACCCTACATGCCTCGTGAATTGGTTAGATCTAAGCCTTTGACTTGTACATAGGACTTTACACGCGGATGATGGGATTTGAACAAAAAAATTACTGATTCAATATTAAATATATTCAATCGTAAATTTCTTAATTTTGCCAATGTAATTCTAAATTTTTGTGCGAAATTCCAATGGTCCTTCTAGCCACTTACCACCAAAAATCACTAGCATAATGATTTACAAATTGTCCACGCCAGCATGCCACATTGGATGAATGGTGATGACTAGATGCCACATCATCAATTTCCAACAGTAGTTGGTTGAAAGACTATATTGGAATTTTGTGCAAAATTTTAAGGCAAAATTGAAAAGTTTAGGACCAAAATTGACATTCATATAATAAGCTTATGAACTAATTAATTTATTGTGCCAACCAATGTAGGGAAGGTTTGTCACGACTCAACTCGACTCCAGGTTGCGATCGTGACCAGGTTATTGGGAAGGTTTGTCACGACTAACTCGACTCCAGGTTGCGATCGTGACCAGGTTATTGCTGCGACTTCCTAGGGGTGTTGCCATTCTGTTTCTTTTTATCTTTTTCTAATAAACATGCGTAAGCGTACAACCACAAACACCTAGAAAATTTAACAAACAAGTAGCCAGGAAAACAACATTTTCAACGCACTACTTTTTATCTTGTAAGGGGATTAGTTATTGCTTCCGCAAGTGTTTAACTAAAAGATAAAAAGAATGGTCGGCGACGTATCCTTGGATGTCGCACTCAAATGACCACAAGTGAAAAAAGAATTGTCGCGTGTTCAAAGGTCGGGGCGTGACATCACTTCTTTCCATAGAAAAGAGATCAAGATTGTATCCCTCATTAATTTTGTATCCCTAGCTTGTATTATATAAAGACACCACACTGCATAGTTGAAGAATGTAACAAAAAATTCTATTACTGAAAATCAAAACACTTATTGGCAATTACCACCCATCACCATCTTCTTAGTTTATTGTTTTCTTTTACACTCTTCACAAAGGTACACCCAAGCTCCTCTGGTTTCCCTCGTTTTGTCGAATCGGTAGGCCAAGGCTCACCTTCCCTTGTTGGCACGCATTCTGGGCCTGCTCATACCTTTCTCAGTGTACTCCTAATGTTGTTTTCTAGTTACGGTTGATTTTGGTCTGAGTTTGCACCTCAAATGCTTTATGGTTCTCCCCTTGGCTATTGTACCATAATGTACATGTAATAATATCCATGTAATTTAATGAATATATGCTTGGGCTTATATAAATCAAATTGCATATCCTATTAAATTAGTCCATGATTCTCTTGCTCGTTATTAGAATTAGGTCATATATAGATTGTATATAAATAATTCATGTCACATGTGTTAGTTTTAACTTGAATTCATATAAACACATCTTAGATTAAAATTACATTCAATTTTTAAAAATCCCAAAAAGAATTACTTATGATTGCATTTAGAAATCATGTTTAGGTCATACATACAAATTTTTTAATAGTTAAACCAACAAAACCTCAAACAATAACCACTATGACACAAATATTGTGAACTTTTTTTGGGTCATTAGAAATCTTAAACTTGTTCATTGTGACACAAATATCCCAAAATTTTTTATTATTATAAAAAATGCTGAACTTATACCAATGGGACAAGTATATCATGGATGGAACTAAAATAGATGGTATATATGTCACAAAAGTATACATATGGGTTTTTTCATGACATAAAATATTGGAAGTATCTGTGTCACAGTGAACAAGTTTAAGGTCTAACAAAAAAAAAATTAGGATTTTTAGTAACACAAAAACAAATTAGGGTATTTATATTATAGTAAGCATAGCTTTTGGTTTTTTTTTTGTGGTATTTCCTTGTTTTAATTAATATCTTGCAAATTGTCATGCCCCGCCTCTCGAGCACGCAACAACCCCTATTCTCTTTAGTCAAATAAATGCAACATCCCTAGACTTGTTGTTGACCATTTTTTTTATTCTTCAATTACAGTGGGCATATCTTTAGGTTTTTTTGTGGTATTTCCTTGTTTTAATTAATATCTTGCAAATTGTCACGCCCCGCCTCTCGAGCACGCGACAACCCCTATTCTCTTTAGTCAAATAAATGCAGCATCTCTAACTTGTCGTTGACCATTTTTTTTATTCTTCAATTAAACTCATGCGAAAACGAACCAATAAACACCTAGCCAATAATAACAACAGGGATAGCAAAATGACATAGCAATGATTGCAAAAGTATCGCCTTTTATTTATGAACATGATTAACCTTGAGAAAAACTATACAAGTCCCGTTCACGAGCAATTTCCAAAGTTGGCCAACAAAAATATACCAGGGCTGGCTTAATCAACTTCCATGCCAAAAATGAGGGTCAGTCAAAATAAGAGTAAGCATTGGATGCCTACACATACTCCTTCAAGTCAGACTCCTCAAACGAGGGATCCTCTATGACGCCATCAAGGGCATTGACATCCATAGGATCCTAGACCTCAGTGCTTGGACCCCCCATCTAGTGACCCATCAAAGCCTGTAAGTGGCCTAAAGAAGCCCTCCCCTTTCTTGACAAATCAGGCTTTAAACACATAGGGTACCTACATCTCCAGCCCCTCACCCACTTAGATGATGGAGACATAGTGCTTGTATACAAAATCACGACCAAAGACATGGCACATGGTGATTACAGCATCTTGGTCCAAAGGAACCTCGAATTGAGCCATGTGGTGTGCCATACTAAGGCTTGAAAAATAGTTAACAATAACAAATGAGGTATAACTCAGTAACTTAAAGTTCTAAGCTTGAGTTAGGAAAATTGCTAACCTCGGGTGCAACCTAATCAGGCAACTTATTATCAGTGATAGATTCATAGCAAAGTGACCCTTTATGTGCCTTATCTATTAACATGAGTGGGATCTATTCCTCAAGCAATTAATAAACACCATCTAATACACCTATAGGCATTCTTACCTTGTCTTGGCATATACAACCTGTATGATACAATTTATCAAGTGCCATAATCAATGCAACAAGTATAGTTTATAATCATAATACATAACATACTCTCCCATGCATAATGAATTCACTCGTATTCCAATTATTACGTTATTTTCCAATTTGAGCAAAACAAAGAAAATTAGTAGAAAAGTTAGAATATCTATTTATTTATTTTTCCTTTGAGCTCACATCTCTATTTTGTCAAATTTCTATTTTAAAAAATTTGGAGCAAAGACCTTATAAATGACTAATTTGGTGCCAAAACTTAATAATTTTTATACCCAAACTCTTAAAAAACTTACATTCGAGTGACCCCAACAAGCCTCATCATTGAGGCCGTCCCTTCCCCAATTAAGTGCAATTAAATTGTAGTACTTGTAATGAAAATACACTAGCGAGTACCTCTAGTCACTCCATCTAATCCGAGTGTCAAAAAATGTCCACATGACATATTTGAATATTGTATGCAGTCATGTGATATTGATTTGATGTAATGTGAATGCTATATCATCAACGCACAAATAAAAGAAAACATTTAAAGCTTGAATAATGGCCCCTGCTATATTGCTTGAATGGCATAGCATCTCTGCTCGACGTTCAACGGTAAAGGCCATTGGCCCTTGCCCTGGGCATCGACAGGGGTTGGCAACCCTTGCTGAACAACAATGAGGCCAACCTATACTCATTGTGAGCAAGCCCTTACATGGTGGAAGCACAACCACTTGGCACCATGACACAGAGGACGATCAACCATCGTATCCGACTCTTAAGACCTCAATCCGATGTTTGGCACCTGGCACCTTCACATTGGCATAGTTTAATACTTTTGAGGCCATGTTGCACTACTTTAATGCTAAGTGGGCGCAATGTTAGCAAAAGCCAAATAAAAGAAAAAAAATCCGAACTAGAACAATGGACCTCACCGAATTGCTTGAAGGGTGATGTAGCCATGCCACCTTCATTGACGAAGGCGTTCACCCCTGCTAGGGCATCAATGAAGAACTAGAGGACCCTTATTGGCCACAGGTGAGGGCCAACCACCTTTGTCATAAGCAAGCCCCTACACGATAGTTGTGACGTCCTAAATTTTGATCAATTTCCGAATATATGAAATTGTTGTTTGATCAATGCGATGTTAGATAAAAGTACTCTAAACTTGCCATTTATAAGATAACTAATTATTCAAAAAAGTAATTAAGGATCGATACATGTACAACTAGTGAATTTAATCAGTAATAGACCGCTTGACTATAAGGATCAAAGATAGACGATACCACACAGTTTCTAACCAATTAATGAACAAAAATAAATCGATTTGATAGAAGTATGTGGTTAGATTGCAAATGATTTCACATGACTACGATACGAACTACGAATGATGGTAAATCGATTTCTCTTGACTTTGTACTCAGAGTGAGCAATTGAACTCTCATGATTATATGACAACGGAGGGTTCCCCATGATTCAAAAAGGTACAAATGTGGATTCAAAAGTTATCAATCACGGGTCAAAAGCATAAAAGCTCCTAAACGTCACTCGATAATTTGGGTCGTATTAAAGTCATAATTAATCAATTTTAACCATGAATTTCAATCCGATTTCGAGTATCAAACTTTCAAAGATTTCAGGACTAACTATTGGATGCCGCCTAATTAATCCTTATATTTATCGGTAAGCTAAAAAATTTTGGAAAATGGTTTAACAGGTTAAGATTTGGATTAAAAAAGGAGTCGGGATGACCAAAGGCCCAATGAGCCTCACACCCAATAGGGTTCGGCCATGTGGGCCTAATCCAAGCCCACTAAGCCCAAGTGGGCCCAAGCAAGCCTAATAGTTAATTCAAGTCAATTTCCATTAATTTAAGCCCAAACCATATTTATTCAAACCAATATAAAATTCTAGCCCATATAAATGTATAGTATTTTATACTATACTTTGTGAAATGACCATTTTGCTCTTCTTGCCATTAATGAGAAGTGACAAAAGAAAGAGAAAGTCAAAGATGATGATGACTTGAAAGCTTGGACAAGAAGTTGGCTTGAGAGATATATATATATATATATATTAACAAACATCCCTAGGAACGTATGTTGAATCCCAAACGAATAGGAACGTATGTTGAATCCCAAACGAATGATGGACGATAAGACTTCACATTGGTCTGAATACAATCACGAGGAAAATATTCACATTCCATTGCATTAATGCCTATTGTTTATCAAAGTAGATGATGGAACCCTTGAGTGTTTTTCTTTTGATTGAGAGGATTCTCTTTTTCTCAATTTCGTTCGTTAGCAATTATTTTGCTGAAATTATCCTTTTCTACTTCCTTCAAAGGGTACCTCTCTAAAATACACTCTATCATAAGCAATAGGTTTCTCTTGGACATACCCCATCTTGGACATACCCCATCATGGACATACCAAAATATAACACTGTGATTATTTGATTTCCCTTGCAAACAATCTGAAGTTGTATCCGAAGATGTGTGGCATGGGCACTGTTATGTGCTATATATGATTGAGCCAAGAAGGACCACGCGACTGCTGAAGAGCCTAAATTGGAGAGCTATGTAACAATGTCGTCAACTGTGGAATTTAGAATCCACCCCAAGGCAATTTGATCTCAAGTAAACCATGTTTCATATGCTGGATTTGGTAAACTTTTGGTGACATCATTCTTACTGATTTCAGTGATAGTGTGTGGAGGGCATGGTTTGGTTCCATCTACAATTGACAGGAGTCGACTGGCCCAGAGAAAGGGGAGGAGGCGTGCCTTTCGTATGATGTGATTGTCTCTGATTAATTTGATACCAACCACAAGACATATGATTGATCCAAATGAGCCTCCTGCAAGAGAGATGAGAGGACATGTCATTGTTTCCTTTGACAAAGCATGTGATTTTGGTGGGACTATTGACAACTGTTCTATAATTTTAAGCTATTCAATGAAGACGTGGTTTATTATTTATTATTTAAATATTCCAACACTCCTCTTCACACTTAGTCTAATCTTTTCTGCCTAATACTAAGTATGGAAATTTAATTGGAGAGATAAATGAGACCTTATAAGATTTGAACTTAACACCTCCAACTCTGATGCCATGTGAGATTTGGTAAGGATGGCATTTTTTATGAGGTTTGTTGGATTAGCAACACTTGGGATTAGGTTGTTTATTGTTTAATTGTAGCAAATGCATTAGGGAAGATGGTTTATGCTTTCGCAAGATATAGGAGGTGCGGACCTCTGGAGTGCCAAAAGTTGGCACAAAGGGACACTTAAGTGCCAAAAGTTACAAAAGGTACACTTAAGTGCCAAAATCGGAGCAAAAGGGATCACTTAAGTGCCAACGGCGAAAAATTCCGGCCAAATTGCCACGTGTCAATTTTCCGGCGACTTAATTTGCTTACGGAGCATTTTTTTTTAAATAAAAAATCCACGTGGCATTTTTTTCAAAATAAAAAATCCACGTGGCAATTTTTTTTTTTTTATAAAAATATCCACGTCAGATTTTTAAAAATTAAAATCGATTTTATTAAAAAAAAAAGGG
>MU089693.1:99264-119908 GCA_014858505.1 Corymbia citriodora subsp. variegata
CCCCCCCTTTTTATAAATAAAATCGATTTTATAATAAAATATATTTTATAATTATTTAATATTTTATAATTAATAATTTTTAAAATCCACGTCAGCCAAAACGATGTCGTTTTGGCTTATTTTTGGCCGATTCAGTTTCCGGCGAGCCACGTAGGCAAGAAAATTAATAAAAAATTGCCACGGAGGATTTCCAGCAGGGTTCCGGCGACTTGGCACTTAAGTGATCCATTTTTTTTTAAAAGTGGCACTTAAGTGTACATTTTGTAACTTTTGGCACTTAAGTGTTCCTTTGTGCCAACTTTTGGCACTCCCGCTGTACTTTTGCCCAAGATGTAGCTCTGATACTATATCAAAGAAAACAATAAACTAACAAGATGAGAATGGGTGGCGATTGCCAATATGTGTTTTGCTTTTCAATAATACAATTTTTATTTTTTTTTACATTCTTCGGCTATGCAGCATGGTGTCTTTATATAATACAAGCTAGGGTTACAAAATTAATGAGGGACACAATTGTGATCTTTTCTCTTTGGAAAGAATCAATCTTGCTTGATGAGACACGGCATTGTGATCACTTTTCTTTAGAAAGAAATCAATCTTGCTTGATGAGCAAGTGGTGGAGAGATTGCAGCTGAATCATGACACATCATCGTTTTCTTTGACAAAGGGAAAGTTGTCAAACGCGATTGTTGGGTAGATTAGAACAAAACAACTCTAGAAAC
The DNA here is from genome assembly GCA_014858505.1 of Corymbia citriodora subsp. variegata. Classification (NCBI taxonomy): domain Eukaryota; kingdom Viridiplantae; phylum Streptophyta; class Magnoliopsida; order Myrtales; family Myrtaceae; genus Corymbia; species Corymbia citriodora. Next base: position 99,987 of record MU089693.1, read on the forward strand.
CGCCTCAAGGGACTTGTCCATGAAGGAAGCGACACCAACCGTGATTCAAACTCCTTATCGTGCGTGGCCGAGAATAGATACAACCAAACCTCTGATTTTCAGCCAGTTGTTCAGCGAATTGGCTTCATTGACAATGAACTTTGAGGTGGCTTTGATGTATTGCCTAGACAAGAAGCAAGATAGAAATTCCCTTTCGCTCTCTTGTTGTGCTCCCTTTTTCCCCTTGCGCCCCCTCTATGTCCATTGTTCAGCAAGAAATTGATTTTTCTTGTTGAACGATGTTGTTTTGGGTTGCAGGCAAATGAAGCTTGTTGAGGCAACATTGTTTTAGGCTTCTTATGCTGATTCAGACCTTTGATGAGCCATTTCAATGGGAAAAATTATTAAAATATAACCACGTTGAATTTTCAACATTTGATATCAAAGTTGGCACTGATCATTTTTTTTAAAGTGGCCCTTAAGTGATTCAAAAAAAAAATTTGACACAAAAATTAGTACCATACATAACTTTTGGCACTTTTAATATACTTCTCCTAGTGATCTCTCCTTAGACGTTGTGACACATAAAGAGTCATTTGCAAAATATTGGTACCAAAGTGGCCACTACACAGTGGTGGCGGCACCGATACTGTCTTGATCACCATTTATCCCTACAATAAACTATGTTGACGTCGCTTTTTTGGCAAGTGTTCATCCAACTCCAATTTTTCATTAAACTTCTTTCCAATTTGAAAGTGTCATGAAGTGTCCCTAACATAATTTTCTTACACATATCGAGCCTTCATGCTTAGGGGATGCTACATTAACGACCAATGATACTCTATAATGACCTTTTTCTGTCCATAAATATGGAGAAGATTAACACATCTAAAGTATAATTGCAGAAGGACAGTTATGTGAAAGCGGACCTTTAAGATGCTGTTTCATCTGTTTTTAATACTTTTTCTCATTTGGTCCTAATATACGCTGATGGTCTGGTTGTGCTTATTCTTTATTTACCCAGTACGCATGAGGAGTCGGCACAATGTGAAAAGCATGGTGACGTTGCAATCCCATGGACTTCATATCATTATCATGTGGTCCTGGTTTTGAATATGCGTCTTTTAAATGAGGACGATAAACCATAGAACGGTAATGTTTGTGTTGGTTCTTATTTGATATCACCATAGCTCTTATGGCTCCGCTACATTAGATCTTCTACAAGTTGTCAAGATTTAAAAGCTTAAAGATAACAAAAGTGCCAACATAGTCAATTGCATCAATATTTAATGTTTCACAACTATAAGTCCAATTTTGATAATTGCATTACATTTAGTACTTTTTCATGCCATGCCCGCAAACTCCATGAACATTAAAACCCTCTATGGCTTTACAATGAAAAATGAACTAGCAAGATTTGGAACTCATAGAAAAACAAAAGCAGAGATAAAGAAAGAAGAGCGTCATCTCATGCTCACTTGGACGCTATTCGCAAATATAAAAAAGGTGGCAATCGTTTTATTCAGTGATGCTGTGGATCAGGACCTTCAGGACTGGCCCTCATAAACTCGTAACGACCGCCTTGCTCATTATGTCCCTTTCCATAGTCTTCACGTAATGCTCGAACCACATTACTAGGTGTCTTCCCTCGGATCACATCGTAGGAAGCTCGTGCATAGGAGCTCGGAAGCAAAAGCAATATCAGTAGTAGACGTAGACAAATTTTGAACATGCTCATCACCATCTTATTTCTTTTCAAGATAACAAAACGCTCTTGGATTCAATGGAGAATTAGAGTTTCGACCACCTATATATAGTCCTAAGGATGGTCCCTCTTCATTATTCTAATGATCAAAGTAGATACGGGAAGAATGAATCTTAGTCCCCAGTTGTCCGTTTTGTTCTTGGAGCAAAAATCATTGGATAGGGAATTAATTGAATCTTCATCTGTACGATCTTACATTTTCCCACCATGCGTAAAGATGCATTGTCGTGTACCGTCCAAGATTAAACAAAACATCATGGCTCTTTGGCTGAAACTCTCTTCCAATGGGTAAAGAACTGTTAATGATTGATGCCTACTTTATTCTATGTATATTGTTTTTGACCTTTGAAGGAGCTTGAAAGTCGGGTGGGTTGTCTCTTCGTGGATGACTTTGTGGAAAAGCGTAATGCCTCTTCACCTTTCGGCATTATCGCTTGCTCCTCATTGTTGTCTTATGTAACGAGCCAATGAATTTGTACGTGCAAGTCGTGCTGCATGGCTCATAGTCGTGTTCCTCCGCGACGATCGTCGAGGGTGGTACTCTGAGTCACTTCTTGCAAATCGTGGAGTAATCGCACGAAGATGTAGTACGGCCAAAAAAGGAGTGAATTTCATCAATGCTTTAGTTTTGAGCCACCAGCTCAATTGTTATCTTACTCAATGCATTGAACTTTGAATTTGGCTTAAAACTCCGTTTATTTCGTAGAAAATATGACATTTCTACATAAAGTTATTTTTCAAGAAAATTATAATATTTTCCAGTACTTGGTTAAAACCTAAAAATGAACTAGAAAATATTTTCCGCCATTTCATATGAAAAATCTGATTTGATTTTTCTAATGAAAATTACCAAAATATTCGAATTTTTTTATTATTTTTTAATGTTTTCTTTTTTCTTTTTCTTTTTCATTCTTCCTTCATTCATCAGCCGTGGCAATGGTCGGCAACCAGCCACGGGCAAGGGATGAGCTCACCCATGGTCATCGAAGGCTCGAGCTAGCCAAATTCTAGTGTGCCAAGCCGAGCTCGCCATATTCCAATGAGTCAAATCTTACTAGCGTTGGGCAAGGCATGACCTTACTTGATCTCGCCATAGACTGGCAAGCATGTCCCTCGCCTGTGGCCTATCTTTGGCCGTTTTGTGACCGGCAATTTTTCAAAGAAGAAGGAAACAGAAAAGAGAAAATATTATTAAAAATTCAATTTTAAAAAAATATATATAGTATAATTAAAAGGAGGACAAGGAGAACATAATTGGTCTTGGTGAAAGAAAGAAGAGAAAAATTATTTCCTCTTTCCAAAAAGAGGAAATCATTTCCGCACTTGTGAAGATATTTTTTCCATTGATGAAAAATGTTTTCCTAGGCTAGTTTATTTTATATAAATCAAATGCCAAAAAATCTGAAAACTTTTCCTTGAAAGTTATTTTATGTGAAACAAATAAAGTTTTAATACGTAAATCATTCTTGCTTGGGGCAAATGATTACTCGATATCACAATCTATATTACTCAATTACTAGATGAGCATGTGTGTTCAGTCCACTAAGTATTAGATCATTCGAAACAACTCTTTCACAAGCCCCGAGCTGTATTCCCCTCCCCCTAAAATTATCTAATTAGTCCTAAACCCAAAGTATGAATGCCAATTCAAAGTTAATTTTTGTGAATTTAGTGAGGAATGAGCTCTAGAAGGGCAAGGATCCCTTACCCAGATTTGTGCACTTATCATCTAGATTTCAAATTGCCGCCCTTTGCAGAGTCCACGCTTGGTTTGTTCTTATAGCATTCTTACAATTGATTGTTCTTGTTGTCAAATTGGCAATTCATGCATGAAACAAGCCCTGGTTTGGGTTGAGAAAACTTCCCAATTGATTTGTAGTTAACAAAACCAATTGGGAAGCTCTGAGCTGCTTCAGGCCATCCACAGAAACCTCAGGGCCATTCGGCGACACCTCGTCGCCTGCCATTGCATCGGCAGCCTTCTTGGCCCTCTCGAAGAGTTCCACCAGCTCCATGTCCATTGGGTTACGGACTCTAGCAACTTCCCGGAGGTGGATCAGAAGAAAGAAGCCATTCTTCGGTGGATCGTGCCTCCTTCCCTTGTGACCGGGCTTCTTCCTCGGTGCGGGCGGTGGGCACGCCATGTTGACGAGTATCTAACATCCTCTATGCATTGGCGTCTTGCACTAATCGCCTTCTGCAAATAATAGCTCTTCCATCTCCATCATCACGCATCGAGGCTAGTTCCAAGAACTAAGATAAGGGCAAGGGTACAAGAAGCTTGACCAGCCTTTTATGGACATAAAGAAAGGTCTCTGGGGGATTGCTGGAGATTTGTAGAACAACGAAAAACATTTGCTAGGGGTTTCCAAAGTTTCTCACTTTTTCACTATCTGAAAAGCCAAAAATGCAGTTTAGGTGTTTGACGAAATTCCTAAGAGAAGGATAGCCTCTTTGAGCATGTTCCATGGTTCAACCCCTTGAATGCATCAACTCAGACGCCACCCCTCAACCCAAACAATGCTCCACCACTCTGAATAATAGTGCTCTTGTAGCAATGGTTAACGCTCGAAGTGGCAAATCTATTGTCTTGGAGTCCTCGGTGTCCAAAAAGTTGAAGAACCATGCTACCTCGGTTGAGATTAAAAGCACCCTATTTAAATCTCTGAAGGAGAAAGATGCTAAGATTTTAAACACAACCGCACCTAAACAAGCTTCCAATTGTGTTATTGCAGTTATAATTGTGATTTCAATGCAGGACTTGGTTGTAGCAATCCTAATAGTAAAATGGGTATTAATATAGGTGGGGTTTTGCCTGCTACTATAACACCTGATTGTGTTGTTGAGCCTGAAGTTGGAACTTTCAATAAGGAAGTTGACTTGGGGGTAGCTTGTATTATAGGTAATAGAAGTATGAATGGAAACTTTTGTGGCAATATCCCTGTCACGTCCCGACCCTCGAGCACGTGGCAACCCCTGTTCTCTTGCGGTCATTTGATTTGCGACTCCCCAGGATCCGTCGCCGACCGTTAGTTTTATCTTTTGATTAAACGCATGCGGAAGCGAAACACAATCCCCGGTCAATTACAAAAACAGGGATAGTAGGAAAACGCAACAAGAACACATTCAAAAGCACTGCTTTATTCATCTACTGATTAACCCTAGGAAGTTTACAAGTACAAGCCCTTACCACGGGCATCTTCCTATCGAGCCAGTGAAACTAGCGAGTCAAGGTTAATCTACTCCCTTCAAAGACGGCCACGAGCCGTAACACGCGTCGATCCTCCATCCTACGGCCCTGAAAAATGTTAACCACGACGGGTTGAGATAAACTCAGCAAGTCAAAGTCCTAAGCCCCGGTTAGGAACTTCGCTCGCCTTGGGAGCAATCTAACCATGCAACCTAGTTCCGGCAAACAACACAGATACCACACCTCAAGCAACATTATCAGACGACAGTTCAATAAGCAGTTGCAAACACAAGCGACCCTACCTGGCCTTGGCACACGCAACCTGCAGAAACTGTCAATTCAATCATCACGACATTAAGAGCATGCGAATAATCAGAGCATCTCACATAACTTTCTCATGTCTCACACCCACACATGCTCCGATTATTACGACCCCTCCTCCTGGGCCACGGCACAACCTTATGGTTGGCGGTTCTGGCTAAACCAACTTCGTCCTCTTTACCTCGAGACACGGCGACGTCAAGGGCTCACTCCCAAGACGGCATTCCCGAAGGAGCACAAGACTCGCCCACTACCGCAGTCCCGCTACTGACAGAGGCCCGGGACCCGCCCCCATACTGCGGTCCCACATAGAACCCCTCCCTGTCAGGCATCCGACCGAAGTCAGGCGACCCACTGGCCACGGCACAACCCCATAGGGATTGGCGGTCTTCCGGCAACGCCGGGTTCCCTCATTTAATGTGTTCATGCAACACATCATCAAGCAATACATTTATATCTTTGCTCTGTCGTGAATGAAATATCACTCATGCTCATGCAACATGTCATTTCAGATAACCCACGTAATATGTCATGCGATCTCACTCGACAATTTCCAAAGTTCGATTTTCAATCAGCATTCAATCACGCCCATTCCCTAACTCTTGGGAACAACCAACAATTCAAGTCACAGTCTGTCAACCAATCAACCTCATGATACTTGCACATTTTTCCAAATAATCACGTATATTTAATAATAAATAAATACGTGTCCTCACGACAACGCCAATCAACTATTTCTGACAATATTCAATTATCCAAAAATAAGTATAAAATATAATTATACTCAAAGATACTCATTTAAGAAACATATAATACTATAGTCGATTTTCCCGATAAAATAATTCAAGTCTCACAAAATACTTATAATTATTTTTCAATCCCATAATTAATTATCCAACCCAAATAATTCCATTTAGTAAAACCCTTCTTTAATAAACCAATGTCATTTAATAAAATAGTATATAAATACTATTGACTTTGGAAAAATAGACCATAGTAACTCAATTAAAACCATTTCCAATAAATAATCACAATTAATTATTTTCTCCAAAATAATTAATTTTCAGCAATGAATAGTAATAACAATATTACTATTAATAATTCGAAGTTGCTGGCCGCTTCTCCTGGTCACGGCCAAAGGAGCCGGGAGGGGAAGAGAGAGCATGGCGACGGCGGCGGTTGCTGGGACAGCTCTTGGGCGGCTCCCAGCGGCGGTCTCGGGCGGCCAAACGGCGGCGGAGGGCGGTCGGACGGCTAGGGCAGAAGCAGACCGAGAGTGAGGGGGAGAGCAGAAACTGAAAGCAGTAGGGCGGGGACCTGCAGCGGCTCGCGGCGGCCCGAGAGCAGTCCGGCGTCTGGGCAAGGCAGCCGGCGTTGCAGCGGCGCCGGCGGGGCGACGAGAACCGAAGCAAGGCGGCGGCACGCCCGGACGGAGGAAGAAGACAGAGGAGAGGCACGGTGCAGCGGGGCAGAGCCGGTTCGGCCTGAGGCCGGCGAACGGCGGCGAGCTGGCGGGACGACGGGGGTGAGGTGGTGACGAGTGGTGGTCGCCAGCAGTGACGGCTGCGAGAAGGATGAGCAGCAGCAGCAACTAGAGGCGCCGGCCAGCAGAAGACAAAGAAGAAGTGCAGGGGAAAGGGGAGCATCGTTCGTGCAGGAGAAGAAAAGGAGGAGAGAGAGAGAGAGAGAGAGAGAGAGAGAGAGAAGACCAGTCAAAGGGATAAGAAAGAAAGATAAGATGAGATGGGGCAAGTGGGGCTGCCGACAGGGGAAAGAAAACGTGGGGAAAGAGAGAGAAAAGGGGGAGAGAGAAAGAGGGAGCGTGCGGAAGAGAGAGGGAGAGGACGCGCGGGAGAGAGGAAGAGAGAGAAAAGGGGAAAAACCCTAAAATTTAAAAATCACACAAGCTTCTAGAAAGGGGGGTACTTGGTCCTTTTTACCCCTGAAGCGTAGTTCCCAAAATCCAGTCCTAATCTCGACCCGTTAATCCACTTCGGGTAATTTTCGGGCTTATTGAAAAATTCGAGAATTAATGAGACAATGTCCAATATTTAGTCTCGACACCCTTAAAAATTCGATACCCGATACCGGATTGAAATTCGTGGTTAAAATCAATCAATCGCGACTTTAGTACGACTTAACTTTCGGGCGGCGTTTAGGGGCTCTCGCGCGTTTGACCCGTGGTTGATAGCTTTTCAATCCACAATCGTGCATATTCAAATTAGGACGATCCTCGATTATCATGTAATCACGAGAGGTTAATTGCTCACACTAAGTACAGGGTCAAAAGGAAATCGGTTTAACGTCGTCCGCAATTAATATCGAAGTCGTGCGGAATCACCCACAATCCGACCTCGTATTTTTGCCGACTCGATTTATTTTCGTTCGCTAATTGGCCTGCAACAGTGTAGTATTATTCCTCTTTGATCCTTATGGTCGAGCGGCCTATCCCTGATTAAATTCACTAGTCGTACGCGTACCGATCCTTAATTGCCTTGCCGAACAGTTAGTTAATCCGTGAGGGGCCAACTTAGAGTAAACGTAACTAACAGTGCATTGATAAATTAACCATTTCATCTATCCCGGAATGGGTCGAAATTCAGGATGTTACACACATATTCTACAATTTATATATATTATTTTGTGGGGGTAAAAATGTATATGTCACAAGAGGACAAGAGCAAAGATTGCTTTTATTTTTTTCTTTTTATCTCCTGCAGAAGCCGTATCTGGACTATTCTTAAAGTGGCGTACGAAAGGAGAACTTTGCCGCATGTATCTTGTCGAACGGTAAAAAGAGTTTTTCTTTAAGCCGCACAAGAGAAAAACACGTGCATACGTTCCTCGAAGAAGAAAAGGACCGGGTTGTGAAGAACGCCGACGTCCTTAATTTTTGCCGTACGAGGAGACCTTGGATGCACTGCGATTTTGGGTCGTAAGTTTACGCCCACTTGAATTTATCTATTTGTAAACTTTGGTTTAAATTTAAGTATAAGAAGTACTCGAGCATGTGAATACTTGTAATTCCAATTTTTCAATCATAGTGAATTATTTTGATATTGACTTTTTTCATAGATATAAATATTAATACCCAGACCAAATCATATAAATTTCTAGTATTCTTATTATTTCTCATTAATTTTTCTAGTATTTTGTGTTGATGTAAATTACACGATTTTGATAGTTTCGGTGTTAATATATTATAACATGAATACTTTCATCTTATGAGCTTATCAATTCTCAACACGACTTACATAAATTTGAATTAACCAAGTTACTAGTGTACACATGCTACTTCAATTTTATTGTAAAATCTATATGAGGAAAAACAAATGCAGAATTTTGATGATCATCTTCCTTCAACCATAGAATTTGTTATGGTGTTCATGGAGAATATATTTTCCTGTCGCGCCTCGTTATCGTGACTGGGAGTTCCACTTTGGAAGGTGAATGTAGGAGGCCTAGGCCAAGGAAGATTGGATTCACCGCTTAGCATCAAAACTACGGATAACATGTTGGGTCGGTCTGTCATGTGGTCCTGGACATAGAGAAGCCCTACCTGAATGCATCTCGTTGCTTCTTATGGCGGACAAGTATTAACTATATCTTCATCCCTTAGGTTTGGTCCTCTATCTTCGCTCCACAGTTGCCATGCCTACAAGAATTAGAGAACTTAGAGAGCGGAAATAGCTGAAAAGAACATAGAAGGTCACTTGAGATTGTATTCCTTGCACTTACATAGGAAAGAAGATTGAAATGCTGGCCATGGTAGTATAAGCTTGTGTTCTTTTCGCCAGTGATGATCTCAAGAAGCAACACCCCAAAGCTATAGACAACGGATTTCTCAGAAAAGATACCTCCATGGCGTATTCTGGAGACATATATCCTCTGCAATTGATTATCATGTAAATCAATCAAGTTATGGAGTATCCTAATTGTGTTGTAAAGTTTCCTAATTGAATTTATAATTTCAGCAAGAAGGCTTGAAAACTAACAGTGTTCCTACGACTTTGTGAGTATTTAGCAAAGCTTGAGTGCCTTCGAAGATCCGTGCCAGCCCAAAGTCCGAAATTTTTGGGTTCATTTTCTCATCCAGGAGAATATTGCTTGCCTTCAGATCTCGATGGATAACTCGAACGTAAGAATTGCGATGTAGATACAAAAGCCCACTCGCGATCCCTTGAATGATGCGGAAACGTGTATCCCAGTTGAGTTCTGCTTTCCTTTTTGAATCTAAGCAAGGAAGAAAGGGAAAAGAATTCGTGACCTTAAGTACTTCTAAGATGTCTATATTTTTCCATCAGCACAAGCATGATTTGAAAGCAGTGAGACCTACCAAATAGAAAGGAATCTAAGCTTTTGTTTGACAAGTATTCGTATACTAAAATCTTTTCTTCTCCTTCAATGCAAAAACCCTTGAGTCTAACCAGATTTCGATGCTGAAGTTTCGATATTAGAACGATCTCATTCTTAAACTCCTCCATGCCTTGGCCTGAGCTACTGGAAAGTCTTTTGACAGCTATCTCCTTTCCATCATTCAGCATTCCCTGTTTCCGAACTCAAAGACCTGTCAGACCTTGGATAATGTCATAAAATTTCCCTAAACGAACATTTTACAGGCAGCTTTTACCTTATAAACGGGTCCAAACCCTCCTTGGCCAAGTTTATTTGTTGCATCAAAGTTGTTAGTTGCAAGAAGTAAGCTACTAAAACTGAACAGCGTAAATTCGGATGCCTCATCTTGCTTCAGCTGATCTTTCCATGCATTTCCAGGAGACATTTCTCCTGTTTTATTAGTTATATCTGGCCAGTCAAGTGCCTTAGGAATTTTGGCAGAGTTTTTAGATTACATTTAATGTAATATTAAACATTAAACATGAGCTGCTCGTACCTCTTTTGCTGGCTCTCCACTTCCAGAGACTGAAAATAGCAGTTCCTTCGAACATGAGGCCAAGGATGGTACTTATGCTGATGATAAGTTTTGCTACTGTCGACATGCCTGGCATGAGAAAAGAATTGTAAGACAAGCGATAAAGTTCAAATGAATGTCATAGTGAAACTTCTTATACCTGTATTGTCATGTGCAACCCGAATATATACATCTTGCCCAGCTGTTGAAAACTCCTGAAAATCGATGAGATCTTTAGCCCAGACCAAACAACCTATTGTGTGGACGTAAGAATAAGCCAAGCATGAACAATTATTCATGCACTGGCTTTGGCATCCTCCTACATCATTAATGTCTGATAAATATTCCGCAGAATCAGGTACTTTCATCTGGTTCATGTGCACGAAGACATCTTTCTTCACCTGCGTTGAAGGCGTCCTGCTTGTGTTCTTCTGGCAGCTCAATTCTGCTTCTCTAATGCACCCTCTGGTCCAATTCCCTCTGTTCCATTCCTCTTTCGATCGCGGCATAAACCCTTTTATGCAACGGCAGATAGGAGAGTTTATTGAGTTGCAGACACCAAACGGACCGCAAGTTCCATAAACTCCACAACTGTTGCTCGGTGATGCCCAAGGTTTCGACCAACTATTGGATCCATAATCCCATATCATTATTGCTAGAATTCCTCCGGGTGAAATGGAGGCATAAGCAAGATAAGAGTTGTTATCAGAAGCACAAGAGAAATAAGTGGTTCCCTGCTGAGGATCTTGCTGGAGAGTATACCCGCTATAGTATGAGGAATCCATATCTGGTATGCCGATGAATGTCGATTTATCCCACGGTCCACCTCTCCAATAAGAGCTCCGGCCATTCCAAGTGAAAAGTTGCGGTGGGGTCTCTGAGTAATCCCAGTGGTGAAATTTCCTGACGATGGATCGTTGTCGTTTTTCCAGGAAACTAAAACCCGTCTCTCTCCGGTTCTCGTGTTTAGTCCTATCTTCATGTTTGGTAGAATTGTATCAGTTGGATCATCAAAGCTTGCCCATACTTCAGTAGAATTCTTGTCTTTTAGAACAAAGTTTCCACCATCTGAAAGCATTGCTGCTGTATAATTTGACTTGACAGAAACATTGGTGGACCAAACTATGTTCTGTTGTCCATCCACGAGCTTCAAATTCCCATCACTGCCTATCGTTAATTTCGCGGACTGATCTGCAGACGCAAGCGGCGAATCCCTATTGGCCACCCACACGATTCTAGAAGGCGTCAAGTTCTTGTACCATCTGCCAACATACTGATTTTCTGACCCATTCGACGTGAAGAACCCAAGCTCGAAGATTTGGCCTGAGGAGACGAGAGTTTGGTTCTGGCAGAGCGGCTCCGATGGAGTAATATTGTGAACGGCGCCACTAGCTATATCTCTCACCGGAAGTAGGAAGAAGAAGACCAAGAAAGAGCACCAAGGAGTCATGAGTCGCATATTAAGAATGATTGAATGAGCCTCACGAGCTCGGCGGCTCTGGCTTATTCTGCACATTCTGGGGATCAAGAGCAGATGATCAAGATTTTCTGCTGAGGTCAACTTCGTGGCTCAAGGGCGGCTACGTGCTGGCTGGGTCCGCCCCAGCTAACATCAATTGTAAGAAAAAGAAAAGTTAAAAAGTCTACATGAAGAAACGAAAGAGGGGCTGCTCGCTCAGTAAGGAGGAGGAGAAGAAGGGAGTAAAAACGAGAAGAGCACGCCAAGGGGGCGACTTTGCTAATCGTCCAAATGCTTTTGGAATGGGCTCAAACTTCGGTGTTTGTTCACCGCACCGAGGGCTACGGGTTGACCGGTTTCATTCATTCAGAACCTTCTCCGAATTGTCTCTCTTTTCTTTTTTCCAATTGTGGTTAGGTTTTCTTGTTGCACGTGTTAATTGTGATGAATTATTAATATTGAGCCTCTAGTATGTAACTAGAGAAGACACTTTATATGTCCTACTATGCTAAGTGATTAGCGGAAATTTTTAGGCAATCCGTGAAATCTTGTTGTTATTGACATTGTGTTTTTAATATTCCAACATCATATTTACTTTTTTAAGGTTGTATTACTGCTGGTTATTTCTAGGGCTAAAATCGATTTTGGTCAATTTAGTTTTGGGGAAAATATTGATCTTAGTTCTAGATGAATTGTTGCTCGGTTCTGCCAACACTCCATGACTATTGTTTTTACCGGAGTAAATTTTCATTGGCTATTAAATGTAGAGATAATTCCTCGCCAATGTTCAATTTCATTGACTATTAAATGTGGAGATTGTTCCTCGTCAATGTTCAAATTCAACTTAGACTCTCCGTTTACACCTGCATCACCCTCCCCCACAAAATTCGAATTTGCTTATTTGTTAACCCACACAATGGGCGAGATCAAAGTGTTGTGTAATCAACTATTTAAGGCTGGGCATCTATGTTAGAAGTTAGAACAATTTCGAGGGACTGTTACTATGTAAGTCAACACAAATAGTCGTTCCATGTTATGTGTAGTGTCATTCTTATAAAGTCTAAAATGTAATGTGTCCCTAGACTTTCAATTGCTTGGATTTATATCAAATAAAACCAAATGTGGAGATGAGTACATCTAAGCCATTTAAATTATCGAGTTACTTACAATCATAGAACCTTAATAAATTATCGTAATCGCTCAAAAACTTATTTGATTGTGCTTGCAGGAGTCCTAACTCTATATTGATCAAAACTTATGTCCACCTAAATCAAGTTTTAGGCCATATTTATATATTTGCCTATAACTTCATGTTGATTAATTGATGAATTTCCAAATCTCATAGTAAGTACACAATCTCTTTCTTTTTAATCGGGCTTCGACCCAAAGCATCTTAGACCAAACCAAATCGATTGAGCCAATTCTTTTCACAATTTAGGACTAGTCCATCAATCAAGCCTAGTATATCTAGCCTCAATTTGTTTGACGAGCTGGATCATTGCTCGACTTAACAGTCAATTTACTCCAAACAAACGATGCGATTGCTTCATGACACTGCGAGCTCGAGTCAATTGATGAGTACAACTCGTGAGCAAGAACGTTGGAAACTACCTCTTTGACAGGGCCATGACACCGACAAGAGGAGCTCTTGCTTGAATCCGGGTCCATGATCGATGCGTGTACTTGTGCCCGGGTCCCGCAATGATTTGCCGACCCTGAACCCCTTTGCTTTAGCATTCTCATCGATCTCCTTTGCTTCTCAGTTTTAGCCAAGGGATTAGCGATCGTCTCCCATGTCGATCACGCTGGCTTCAGATCCGGAAGAAGCTATGCTACAGCTGCAACGGACGAGGTTCGGTTGAGAGAAACACCTTTCGACGTGGCTAAACATTTGCAGCGATGGTACATAGAAATGAAGCAGTGATCGTTGTTTATCTGGCGTTTTAGCATAATGCTTCATGAAAAGTTGTGAACGGAACTGCTGATGATGATCTAAATAGAAGAAGTTTCATCGGAAACCACTTGTTACATGTTGGGCCTATCCACAGCATGGCTCAGCATGCAGAGAAGGCCGCACGTGAATGCATCGAATCACCTCGGGCATCCTTAACCACCTTGACCATTATGTGACGATTGTTATGTTCCATAATTGCCTTGCATGATGTCGCCTTCACCTTGGCCTAGGCAAGGGCCGGCGACGGTGAGCCTCACCTAGGCATAGCCGGTTTTTTGGTCATTGACAAAAGGAAGAAGGAAAAGAAAAGAAAAGAATTGGAAAATAAAAACATCGAACAAAATATTAAAATACTATTAAAAATTTTCTATTTCAATGCCAGTAATCCTACATAGGCTAGTTAGCGTCGATGTCAATAATATCTAGTCAAAATTAGCTGGAATGACTGACTTGACACTATGCCAAAATGTTTAGGATTAAATTGATACCATTAAAATGTTTAAATTTAAATTAGTACTAATGCAATAGGTTTATAACATTTTGACACTTTTCCCCTTTGTTTGCTGCTCACAATCTCTAGGAGCAGTATTTTGAAGCTATAAACATCGAATTTCTTAGACAATATTCCACCTGTGGCATATTTAGGAGACTTGTAGATGTTGCATAATTTTAACATTTCAAGTTTTCTTCCATAGAATGTCATAATCATAATAAAACTATAAGGCGTAAATCGAAGATTTGTGGGATGCATTTCAAAAGTTAGAAAATCCTTAGTTTGAAAGATAGAAAACTTACAGTGTCCTGTTAACTTTGTGTGTATTTGTAGAGACTTGGGTGCCTTCTAACATCCGCACCAGCCCAAAATAAGAAATTTCCAGCAATCATCTTTTCATTCAAGAGGATGTTGCTCACTTTTAAGTGTCGATGAATAATCCTAAAACAGGAATTGCAATGGAGGCTCATCATGAGTCCTCTAACAAACCCCAAGATGATGTGCAATTGTATGTCCTAGCTCAATTCCGCCTTCTTTCTTGAATCAAAGCAAGGTATCTGATAGAAAGAAACTCTAGTTTGAGTGCTGGATCTTGTTTTCCCCGTAAAAATATGGAAATAAATTCTTTAGAGAGGGGGAAACCTAAGAAAAAGAAAGGTGTCCAAGCTCTTGTTCGACGAGTATTCATGTACTAAGATTTTCTCCTCTCCCTCAGAGCAGCAACCTAGGAGTTTGACCAAATTTCGGCGGTTTAGATGTTAGTAGGATTTCATTCAGGAACTCTTCCACACCTCATGCTGAGCCGCTTGAAAGCCTTTTCATGGCCATCTCCTACCCATCCTTCAACGGTTTCCAAATTAAATGAATCATTAGACATTCAACTTGGACAAATGACCTGTATGTCATACATACTGAAGGCTTTACCTTATAAATAGGGCCGAAACCTCCTTGCCCGAGTCTATTGCTTGTGTTGAAGCTGTTCGTTTGTAAGTAATCAGAATTGGAAAGTGTCAACTCCGATGCATTATCTCTCCTCCAATGCTCTTTGCACACATTTTGTCATGCCCCGACCCTCGAGCACGCGGCAACCCCTGTTCTCTTGCGGTCATTTGATTTGCGACTCCCCAGGATCCGTCGCCGACCGTTATTTTTATCTTTTGATTATACACATGCGGAAGTGAAACACAATCCCCGGTCAATTACAAAAACAGGGATAGCAGGAAAACGCAACAAGAACACATTCAAAAGTACTGCTTTATTTATCTACTGATTAATCCTAGGAAGTTTACAAGTACAAGCCCTTACCACGGGCATCTTCCTATCGAGCCAGTGAAACTAGCGAGTCAAGGTTAATCTACTCCCTTCAAAGACGGCCACGAGCCGTAACACGCGTCGATCCTCCATCCTATGGACCTGAAAAATGTTAACCACGACGGGTTGAGATAAACTCAGCAAGTCAAAGTCCTAAGCCCCGGTTAGGAGCTTCGCTCGCCTTGGGAGCAATCTAACCATGCAACCTAGTTCCGGCAAACAACACATATACCACACCTCAAGCAACACTATCAGACGACAGTTCAATAAGCAGGTGCAAACACAAGCGACCCTACCTGGCCTTGGCACACGCAACCTGCAAAAACTGTCAATTCAATCATCACGACATTAAAAGCATGCAAATAATCAGAGCATCTCACACAACTTTCTCATGTCTCACACTCACACATGCTCCGATTATTAACGCCCCCTCCTGGGCAAACGGCACAACCTTTTAGTTGGCGGTTCCTGGCTAAACCAGCTTCGTCCTCTTTACCTCGAGGCACGGCGACGTCAAGGGCTCACTCCCAAGACGGCATTCCCGAAGGAGCATAGGACCCGCCCACTACCGCAGCCCCGCAACTGACAGAGGCCTGGGACCCGCCCACTACCGCAGTCCCACAAAGTTAACCCCTCTCTGTCAGGCATCCGACCGAAGTCAGGCGACCCACTGGCCACGGCACAACCCCATAGGGATTGGCGGTCTTCCGGCAACGCCGGGTTCCCTCTCATTTAATGTGCATTGATAAAATAACCATTTCACCTATCCCGGAATGGGTCGAAATTCAGGATGTTACAACTGCAAACGGAGCTTGGGAGATACTTCAAGAAGAATTTCAAGGATCAGAAAAGGTACGTATTATTCGGCTTCAAACTTTAAGAAGAGATTTTGAAAATTCTAAAATGAAAAATTATGAGATCGTCCAAGAATATTGTGGAAAATTAAAGGAACTAGTTAATCAAATGAGAGCCTACGGAAATGAGATCACTAATCAAAAGGTGGTAGAAAAAATATTGGTGTCACTTACTTAAAAAATACAATTCCATTGTGACAACTATAGAAGGAACTAAGGACTTGGCGACTTTATCGGTGAGTGAATTAATTGGCTCTCTAGAAGCACATGAAAAAAGACTAATGGCACAAGATGAAGATCAATTGAAAGTGCCTTTCAATCTAAAATAAACTTATGGTCTCATCAATCTAAAAATGGTGGAAGGAGTTCATGCAAAAATAAAAAAAGGAGGAGAAACTACACAAAGGCAAAATTATCCACCTTGTGGCATTTGCAAAAAAACAAATCATTTGGAGAAGGATTGTTGGTTCAAAAATAAGCCACAATGCCGCTTTTGTAAAAGATATGGCCACGTAGAAAAAGATTGTCGATCGAAAACAAGTAATTGAGCTAACTATGTTGAAAAAATGAAAGAAAGTGAAGACAATATATTCTATGCGGGCCAAGCAGCAAATAATAAGAAAAACGATACATAGTATATTGATAGTGGGTGTAGCAATCATATGACTGAGGACAAATCTAGATTCGCCGATATTGATAAGTGGGTGAATTCCCAAGTAAAATTGGGTAATGGTGCATTAGTGGACGTCAAAGGAAAAGGCACCATCGCCGTAGAAACAAATAAAGGACCAAAATATATTCATAATATATATCTAGTTCCCAATCTAGCACAAAATCTCTTGAGTATGGGCCAGATGATTCAAAGTGAGTATTCTCTATACTTTAGAAGAGATGCCTGCATTATCTATGATAAATATAAAAGCATCATTGCCTCTGTTAAGATGGAGAATAAGAATTTTCCTATTCAATGGAAATATATCAAAGACATAGCCATGAAAGCTCAACTTGGTGATTCATGGCTATGGCATCGAAGATTTGGCCACTTCAACTTTGCTAGACTAAAAACTCTCCATCAGAAAAATATTATGAGAGACTTTCCAACTATTTCAGAAATTTCAGATGTTTGTGAAGGATGCCTCCTTGGAAAACAACAAAGGCAGTCCTTCCCATCTAGAGATGCATGGAGAGCTAAAAAACCATTAGAGCTTGTTCATACAGATGTATGTGGTCCAATGAGGACCCCTACACTTAGTCAAAATAAATATTTCATCCTATTCATTGATGACTACACAAGAATGACATGGGTATATTTTCTTCGAGAAAGATCAGAGATTTTCTCTATTTTTAGAAAATTCAAGAACCACATCGAGAATCAAAGTGGCCGAAAAATCAAAGCCCTAAGGAGCGATAGAGGCACTGAATACAACTTCAATAAATTCTGTGAAGATAAAGGAGTTTATCATCAACTAACTATTGGCTACACCCCAAAACAGAATGGAGTAACAGAAAGGAAGAATAGAATAGTCATGAAGATGGCAAAGTCCATGCTAAAGGAGAAAGGCCTTCCTAACACATTCTGGGCAGAAGCAGTTTACACGGTTGTATACCTCTTAAATAGGTGTCCAACTAAAGCAGTCCAAAATAAAACTCCAGTCGAAGCATGGAGCAAACGGAAGCCTTCAGCAAAGCATCTCTCAAGGTGTTCAGTTGTATATGCTACGTTCACATCCCTGCTCAAAAGAGGAGTAAGCTCGATGAGAAGACAAAAAAAAGGAATATTCCTCGGTTATAGTGATCAATCAAAAGGCTATTGGGTTTACAACCTAAGAACTAAGAAGCTCGTGATCAGTCGAGACGTCAAGTTTGATGAGAATGCTGCCTGGAATTGGGAGGGTGAGAAGATCAAAAAAAAGTATGTCGCCTTGCCAAACATATCACCTACTCAAGAGGAATCAACAACACAAGAATAAGGAGAAGTGTCAAATTCCACCACTCACAGCGTAACTCCACCAACCTCTCCAAGAGTGACACAAGAAGAATCTCCTCCAGAGTCTCCAGTACTAAGGGTCAAAAACCTTAGAAGAATTTATGACACGTGCAACTTTGTTGCTTTAGAACCAGAAAACTACGAACAAGCACCCAAAGAAGAAGTTTGGATAAAAGTTATGGAAGAAGAGATCAAAATGATCGAGAAAAATAAAACTTGGAAGCTTGTCGATCGCCCCAAAGACAAAGAGATCATTGGTGTCAAGTGGGTCTACAAGACAAAGCTTAATGCAGATGGATCCATCCAGAAGCACAAGCAAGACTTGTGGCAAAAAGATACTTGCAACAACCAGGTATCGACTATATTGAAACTTTTGCTCCTGTTGCTCGCCTTGATACTATTCGAGTACTCATAGCCCTTGCAACACAAAAAGAATGGAAGATCTATCAACTAGATGTGAAATCAGCATTTCTAAATGGGTATCTTCAAGAAGAAATATATGCGGAACAACCACAAGGCTTTATTGTCAGAGGGCAAGAAGAAAATGTTCTAAAGCTTAAAAATGCTCTTTATGGATTAAAACAAGCACTACGAGCATGGTATAGCCAAATAGACGAATACTTCACCAAGCAAGGATTCAGGAGGAGCATGAGCGAGCCAACACTCTACATCATGACCCAAGGTAAGTCCGACACACTCATTGTCTCTTTGTATGTAGATGATCTCATATATACAGGGAATAATGAAGTGATGATTCAAGAATTCAAAGAAGAAATGATGAAGACAATCCCACCCTAATCGTGCCACATCAAGTCTTCTTTTTGTGTGAGTTGAAAGGATTTTGTGAGCCAATGGATTGACAATAATTCGACAATTATTATTAAGTCCATCTAGCGACTTTGCCTGTGCAATTTGTCTGAAAAAGGTAATACAATGGAATACAAGCAGCCCTAATCACGCTACGTCAAGTCACATTGAAAGAGGGTGATCATTTTTTAACTGTTATGTCTGCATCTGCAATAGAACACAAGAGGTTTTAGTCGAGCCACCTAGGATCTTCGTTTTTTGTGTGTGGAAAGAATTTTATGAGCCATCAGATTAACAATGATCCCACATCGCATATGGAGTCGAATTGGCTAATCTTTCCATACAAGTTGTCCGAAAGAGGTAACATTTGGAACGCATATAAAAGAATGATCATTTTTTGGACTCTTTAGTCTATCTTGGTAAAGGAACACAAATGACTCTAATCGTGCCACATAGGAATTAACAAGAGGTCAGTGATTACCAAAATGGATCTTTTGGCAAAGGCCGCATGTGTAAAATATTCCTTATTGTTATTTGCATTTTATTGATAATTTCATCTTTTTTTCTTTTCGGCATAGTGAGGAAATACAACATTACTAATTCTCAAATCATCTTTCGTTTATTAGATCACCAATTGGCCATACAGAATGCAACCTACTAGGAGGACCTAATTATCTTTCTAAATCACTGTTCAGTAATTTTCCAAAGACTGCAACTTGAAAATCATCGGAAGTTAGTCATTGCATGCGTAGTCCCCCTCCTCCATTTAAAAAGACAATAATATATTAAGGAAAAATATAGGAAACGAAAATCCAGGTGACATCATCACAGGGGGGGCACGGTCGTAAATTCACAATCTCGGCACCCCAAGCAACCACCTGACGGAGCATTAA